>CAMXCT020003980.1:0-48735 GCA_947184155.2 Cladocopium goreaui
AAACTCAATTTCACTAGATGAATTCAAAATCATCGAAACACTTCCAAAAGTTCTCAAAACAAACTGGTTCTCATCCAAACGTGAATAACCAGCTCAATAGTCAAGCTTGTGACTAACTTCTCAAGAACGAAGTGATTCACACAAGGTGTCTGTACAACCTTCTTCTGGATACAAAGTATAATCAGAACACAAAGTTCTTCCTCCAAATCAGTTTTCCACAGAGAGATAGCATCTCACAGTTTCCAAACTCAATGGAGAATAGAATGTTCTATTCGACATTGTCAATGTAGGTCAGCCAAATACAGTTGTATCGCTGAAGTCTTTCGACCACTGTAATAGCCAATCCACAATGTAGATCAAAGTCGTGTCAAAACAATGTCGTCCTCACAGAGATAATCAAAGTCATCTCAGGAACGATAAAAGGCACACCATAAGATCAAGTGCATGATCCTAGGCCACGATGACGATGATGTAGGTATTGTCCTCACAATACCGAAACATCTCATCACAAAACTCTCAGACAAATAAGATGCCCAAATGTGATCATTGTCCTCACAATGCCAATGCATCTCAAGATCCAAGTTCAAAGCATAATAGATTCTCTCCATCAGATATTTCCAGCTAGCTTAAACTCTTCTCCAAGAGTTTCTAGCTTTGTTCTCATCACTTGGAGAGAATGACCTTCTCAACGTCGAAGACACAATAAACAATTCCAATGTCAAACCAATGTAGGTATTTTCAGCTCAAGCAATAAGCCTTACCAGACTCAAGTCGAATCCCAAATCCCAGTGATAAGAATTAGACGGATCCATATACCAACAATCACTGGTCAACACTGAATCGATGCATCATCCTGATGTCAAATGATAGGTCCGAAGACTGATTAGAAATTTGACAACAGGATGGTCACATACAAGATTCCTTCCGCAATAAGTAGAGTGTTCTCTACCAATCCTCCATGACTTCTTGCAGTAACCTTCCACATATCCTCTGTGCATAGTTTGTACACAATGATGAGTGACATGTCGCTTCACCCTTACCCAAAGGGTGGTCTCACAGGATGTCAAATTTCCATACCCCCTTTCGACATGACATCTCATCCACTCACTCGCTTCCATATACCAGTACCGAAAAAAATGTTTACGTTCCAGATCATATCCATGATCAAAAGATGTCCAGGGAAGTACGTGGACTTCCACAATGCAAGGTAGATAATAAAGCATCCAAAGCTCATCTTGTTCAACTCATGCATAATGTCGTAACTTCCAAATTCAAAATCTCCTCTGTCGCAAAAGCCAGATGTTGGAATACCAGACTCAGTCCAAAGACTCCTAAAGTCTTTCCAGTACTAAGCCCGTCTTCCAAAATCCAGTTCCCCGGATAAACCATGGCGTCGATAACGATATATCTACAGTACTGTTGTCTTCCTACCACAAACAAAACAACAACAACAGAACAAAACAAAACAAACACACACACACACACGAGACCCAAGACGAAACCTAACGTCGCACGATCGGAGTCAACGCGAAAACAAAGGCCAACTGTTTCAGCTAATCCGCACCTTCGTAAAGAAGGTAGGCGTATGAAAAGAAAACGCAAGTGAAGTAATATCACTCATGCAACTCATCTCAAATTCAGAGCAAGTGAAGTACAGTTCACAGTCACTGCACAACAAATTCAAAATGTTCTGAATGAAAATCTCTCACAGTCAGGGTCGGGACTAGCTAAGATTGGCACAGAATGAGGAAGCGGTGAGGGACATTTTGACAAAACATCTCTCACAGCTTCATCATCGCATAGATCGCCGTCCCCCTTTTAACGTTTGGTCCATCCTCATGATCTCGGAGGTGTGGTATGTCTTGTTTGAGTCTAAATCATGACATGACAGTGCAATGTGTCTGCAATCATGGCATCAGATTCCCCGGAAGATTTTCCGATTACTTAAACTCAGATTCCGTCCGAGTTTCTTCCCAGGTTCTCATCATGTGCCATGACAACACAATCATACCAAATGTTTGTGAAAACACTCACAACATCAAGTTCCATGTTTCAAGCAACAAAACTCAAGTCATGTACACAACAACTCAAACATGAAAAATATCGCAATCAAGCCAATCAAGAACAACCTCAACCTTTCTTCATGATGTCTCCCTCAGATCTGCCAGCAACTCCAAGTCCTGAATGCCTTCAAGAACGTTGCTCTCGCTATCGTCATTGAGAGACATATGACCACAAAACGAACCTCAAGCAACCAAAAATATGCAGACAAAACCGTATCTACTGCGTCAATCACTCGGCGTGTCTCGCCCCCTTTTAAACTCAAATCCGATGCCTGCGCTCAGCCATGCCGTCATTTCTGAAAACAACAAGTGAACCTCGAGCTGACAAAATCAACTATTCTCTTGTCGTTAGACCAGGCGAATTCCAGTGCCTTTGGCACTCTGCTCAGGGATAGATATCAGGGGTATACCCTGCGGTATTCCCGCGTCCCCTGAATCTGCATATACCCCAGAGGGGAGAACGCTGCTGTCCCCGTCAGAGGATCGTGACGTGGTGTGGGTGAAACAGCTCTAACACGCCCCGTGACCTCCTCGATCACCTGAGTAGGTGGCGACTTCATGTCTTTCACCTCCAAAGCCAGGGGATAGCTCATTGGCACTTCGCCCATCCTTGCCGGGCTATACCCTGCAAATCGCACTGTCTGCAGCGTCGGTGGTGCTGGAATTGCAGGCCTTGGCGGAATCGCCGGCGGTGGTGGGATACTGGGGCCAGGTCCAGCTGGTGTCATAGCTGGTGTCGTAGGTGCCATTGGCGGGTCATACGCCGGGGGTACTTCTGCCGGTGGCGTTCCCCTGATTTCTGCCGGTGGCGCTGCTCTTTCGATTCTCTCTGCCACCAGCTTAAGGTTCTCCTGGAGTTTATCCATGGACTCCTGGAGTTGAGACATGATGTCTTGTAACGACTGGTCTCTTTCCAACCGCCCTTTCTTGTTGTCTCTGAGCGTGTCCTTCATCGAGACGTCAAGCGACCACTCAACATGCTTCTTGAGCTTGGTAAGTTCACCTACCATTGCACCAACCCTGCTGGTGTTGTGATTCACCCCCGCAGCAAGGGACTCAGATGCACGAGCCATGTTGGTGACGGCTTCTCCAACGGCGTCCAGGGATCTGCAAAGGTCAGACTGCAGAGTATGGGTACTCTTAATCAAGATCTCAAGCTTGTCCGTTGATCCTTTCAGCGCAGCGACCATGGACGTGATTCCCACAGCCAAACCTGTGGTAGAACTCAACAAATCGGCCGCCTCATTGGGGTCAAAGGACTCATGATGCCTTCTCAACCTCGGAGATCTCGATCTGTCATCATCTCTTCCAGCATCTCCTTCTTCCTTATCTTCCTTCTCTTCTCCATCCACATGGATAGTATCCTGATCTTTCTCTTTCTCGGAATCCGTCTCAGTCACTCCTGTCTGCGCCGGTAGCGCTGGATTCTCAGACACAAGAAACTCTACACCCTCTGTCGATGGAGCTGCTGGGGCTGCTGGAGTTGCGGAAGCTGCCACGTTCGCTGCCATGAATTGCTCGAGTCTCCTAGACAAGGCCTGATGCACCCGCTGGGATAAGCCGGGGCCCAAATACAGCTTGGGCATAATCTGCAATTCAACTTGACAATCCCTATAATGACCATGTAGACCACAGCTCAGCCATTTCATGCCATGCCAAGCACAAACTCTCTCTTGTTCATCCTAAGGTGCGTGACGCACACCTTAACAGATGAATCACACTTCCGACAAAGATCACACTCAATACTACCCCAAGATGCGTGCCGCACATCTTGACAGGTAATATGTGATCGACCAAGCTCCAATGTCTCAGACCAAAAAAAAATAATGCAAACTTGTGGCAAACTACAAACTCAATCCAGATCCAACTGCCAATGCATGCACAACTCTTCACAAAACTGCAAAACAGATCACAGTGGTTTCCACGCGTATGAAACCCACAGACGTGTCATGCAGCAAGAATGAAAACTCATGCAAAACTCGTGACAGCTGACAGAAAACCACTCAAACTGAGTTCCACAAGTCCAAGTTCCGTCCAGTCCGAAATCGTCCAAAACTCTAAAGTTCCAAGACATCCCAAAATTGTCATTTCACTCCAATCTCAGCTTGACAGCTCTTTCATCACCGCTTTTGCATTTCTCCTCGCAGCTATTGTCGGCTTCCAAGCCTAGCACTACCACCCGACCTGGAACCATTACAAAAACCTATACATAGAGAGGATATTTCCTCTGTGCTCAGATGATCTGGTGAGCCTCCGTGGAAAACTTGTATAACAAGTTTCCGTACTGGTCAAACTCTACGGATTTCATCGTTCCCTGCCAACGGTATTCGTTGGGCTTATATTTTAAGAGAACTCCCGACTCGGCTTTCTGGAGATAGCCAATGGCGGTCACCTCGACCTCGACCAGAACATAGTCTTTGGCACAAAACTCACCCTTTGGACCTTCCGGTGTCCAGTCGTTGAAGTACTGAGCACGCTCGACGGCAGCAACCGGGTCTTTTCGTAGTCCAAACCTCTTGGAATATTCGTCAGGCTGAATCTCCTTCCCATTGTTCAAGTCCTCAAACTGCTTAGGAGTCAACGCCAACCAAAGACGAATGGATTCCATTGCCGTTGATGCCATACTATCTCAAAGCTATCGCGAGGGCAGCTGAAATGCAAAAACACTGGGCCAAAGTTGTCTTATAGTAAAACAGCGACAGTGGAATGAAACCCATACAAACATGAGAAGTCCAGACAAAATGTCACGTCAAGTCCAGCATAATAGACAGCTCCATACTTCGTCTCTCACTTAGACAGTATGTCGAGCTACAAACTGACAGCACATTTACATTCATTTCAGTCAGTCTCACGTTTCGGAACCTATGCAAGTCGTAATCGCCCCTGCCGTCCAGTTCCCTTTGTTTCTTTCTCTTCTACTTAAATCTGTTCTCTGAGCCTATGCACGTCTGCAGTCTAGCTCATGTGTGAACCTTGCAACGTCTTGCAATCTGGTCCACGTTTTGACTGTCTACAACTTTTCTTTTCCTTTTGGAACCTATGCAAGTCGTAATCGCCCCTGCCGTCCAGTTCCCTATGGACCTATGCAGCGCCTCTGCCATCCAGCCCATTTCTTTTCCTTTCTGTTGTAAGTCAAAACTCTTCAACTCAAAAGAAAATTACAAATCTCAAATCCCAGATTCCCTCTCTTGCTTTTCACTCTGAGCAACACGCAAACGCACAAACTACACTACCGCTCTACTTCCTCTCAGGATCCTCTGCAAAGCTCCAATGCTGTAAATCTCGTGAAACTCCATGCCAGCCTTCTGGTAGTACAAGATGTCCACTCAACATGACCCAGGTTCGCAAAGGAAACCTTCCGGAGTCGACCAACATCACAAGCATCTTGTTCTCAAACTACATCTCTACCAAAGGAAATGCCACAACCATCGTAGGCAAACCACACTGGCAATCATTGCTATAAAGACCATAGAGCTCGTCTCACAGCCAAACTCGGCTTGCAGAAACCTCCGTACTCGTCCATCCATATAGAGAGGTACGGTATGATTGCTCTAAGCCAAAAGGGAATACTTGCATTCAAGTTGTCTTCACACAAGGTCCAGTCAGTCTGACAACAACTCAAGAGTACCTACCTGTCTCAGGGTTCAATGCACCTTCTCCGCATCGGTACCAGGTTTCACAAATGACTGCACCAATCCAAAGAATGTAAGTCATACCTGACCTGCCTGCGACACTGCACAACTGTTCAGACTCCGGTCAAAAACATGAAAACATACAAACTCACAACAAAGTTTCCCCCTTCGTTTCAAAATACGGTTCAAAACAGTTTCCACTTCCTACACAGTTCAGGTCGTTTCCAATGACTCACTACATGTCCCAATCAAACGCACTCACGACTGCAGTCCAAACCTACATCCTTGGCTACCTGATGCATCTGATAAATCAAACCAACTTTCCCAAACAGGCAAACACAGCTCAGTCCGTTGTCAACTCACAGCCTCAACACCAAGTTCCACTGTGCCTTCAGTGCCATGACGGTTCCTATCTCTCTCTCTTTCAGCACTCTAGTACCTACACTGCCAGGCAAACACCAATGCTTCAGGCTCCAATCTCAAGGCTACCAGCCAGTGCAAACATCCGTCAAGCTCCACTGTTCCTGCACACTACTGAACCTCAGGTGTTCAATTATTCACGCATTACATTACAAATGTGGCAACTAAACCAAGGTCACTGACAAAGCAAACTCGACCCTCCGTGGTTCTCATGCCAACGTTTTCCAATCTATGGCAACTAAACCAGGTCACCGACCTTTCCGGGTTCTCATGCCAATCTTTCTTAACTCTGTGGCAACTAAACCAAGGCTACTGACCATTCCGGGTTCTCATGCCAATCTTTCTCAACTCTGTGGCAACTAAACCAGGTCACCAACCCTCCGTGGTTCTCATGCCAATCTTTCTCAACTTCAACTGTCATCTCCAGGCATGACGCCAGGCTCAGTAGCACCACGCACTGTGCACTCCGTGCGTCCAGAATCATCTACAACCTGACCAACCTGTCGAGATGTTACTCTTTCTCACTTTCAATATGGACCTATGCAGCACCCTGCCGTACAGCCCACTTTCCTTCTAACTCTTTCCAATGCTCTCTAGTGATTCTCCAGGCACTCTCTCTCTCTCTCTTTGCCAAAATCACCAAGCTTCCTAGTTTCCTAGTGACTCTCCAGGCTCTCTCTCTCTTTCTTGCCAAAGTCACAAAACCTCTTACACAACTAAATCACAAATCTCACATGTAACGCAACTGCAACATACTCTCACATGCAGCTCCGGCGTTGTCACCTATTTTCCACGCTTACCACTACTGCCAGGAACCCTATCGACCACACATCTGTCAAATCTATCACACAGCAATGGGTCACAGGTCTTTCAACCCTGCAATGACCTCTGATATCTGCCTAAGATATGCTCACGCAGCTGAAGAATCTGCCTTTGCATCTCGATCTCCAATTCCGAGAGATGATCGCGGAACATTGTCATGATGTCTCGTTGGTTCGCACTCAGACCAATATCCTCAAGCAAAGGTAGAAGCCATTCCATGAGAACAAGCATAGTCTGTACTATCCGAAAGATATTCGACACCTTCTCCAATCCAACAATCCACTCAATGTACCGTTCCTCCATTGCTTCACGTAATGGTCGATTGTCGCGATTGTCCATTCTTGGTAGAGGCTGTGTGGCGATACTTTCCTTGAGCTTAAACGCTACAGTTCCAACCAAAATCCAGTAATTTCTCAAACCTTACACACTCAAGAACTCCGACAACTTGCCTGGAAACCAGACAAATGGTCGGGGTTCTCGCTTGTCCAAACATCTATTGTGTCTCAAGGACCTACTCCAAACCTCAGCCTGTCATTCAAGTCACCGTACAGACTTCTCTCTACTTAACTCATCTCAAGGCAGGTTGTCGGAGTCTTCACTGTCCAAACACCTCACTTGTGTCTCCGGGACTTACTCCCAACCTCAGCCTATCGCGATACTCTCAATGTTCATCTCCAGGCAGGTTGTCGGAGCCTTCACTGTCCAAACACCTCACTTGTGTCTCCAGGACTTACTCCCAACCTCAGCCTGTCGAGATACTCCAAACATTCCAAAACATGTCATCTCCGGCAATCAATTGACAAGTCACCTTCAACCAATGACCTCACAGCCAACATGCCAAAAAGTGAAACAAAACACACATCATCTGAATCAAGAATACTCAAGCTCTTCGATGCCCTTGACTTTACATCAACAATGTACCAACCTAGTGATCACTTCAGAACCTTAGTACAAGCTCAACACGTATCCCTGCAGAAGATTCGGAGCTCAATACAAACGATCTCAGCTTCACCTTAGATGGCGTCCTTAGTACACTGCAACAAGGGTCAGCGGAGAATGGTGTGGGTAGCTCCGTAGAGCTCCGCTACCATGTAGAAAAAGCGCCGTGCACAGATCTACGGTCAGATCCAACGCTTCTTCCAAAATTCCTACAGAACTACGCGGGCGGACGCGTACGTCAACCACGCACACCAAACACAAGCGCAGCGCGTAAGTCCCTAAATTAATTAAACTAAAGCAATACCGTGTCAAAAGGAATGTTTCTTCCTCGACTCCCACATGCTGACGTCAAGCTCCTTCTTTTCGCTCCAGACGCAACACGATCAGTCAGAGGAAAACACAAACACAACAAGCAAACAAACAAAACACAAGAAAACGGAGAAGTTCCCTCTGTCGGTCTGTCTTATGTCAAGTTATGTGACACAGCAGCTCTTGTTCATTAAATGAACTTCTGACACCAGTCCTTCGAGCCGATGTCTCAACTGGTAAACTCGATTCCAGGTTTCCAGTTAACAAACCTCAAGTTCTTCAAATAAAGGTTTGTTGAAACTATTCCAGCTGCTAGAAGTCTACAAAACTCAATTTCACTAGATGAATTCAAAATCATCGAAACACTTCCAAAAGTTCTCAGATCAAACTGGTTCTCATCCAAACGTGAATAACCAGCTCACTAGTCATACGCTGACTAACTTCTCAAGAACGAAGTGATTCACACAAGGTGTCTGTACAACCTTCTTCTGGATACAAAACATAGTCAGAACACAAAGTTCTTTCTCCAAATCAGTTTTCCACATAGAGATAGCATCTCACAGTTTCCAACTCAATGGAGAATAGAATGTTCTATTCGACATTGTCAATGTAGGTCAGCCAAATACAGTTGTATCGCTGAAGTCTTTCGACCACTGTAATAGCCAATCCACAATGTAGATCAAAGTCGTGTCAAAACAATGTCGTCCTCATAGAGATAATCAAAGTCATCTCAGGAACGATAAAACACACCATAAGATCAAGTGCATGATCCATAGGCCACGATGACGATGATGTAGGTATTGTCCTCACAATACCGAAACATCTCATCACAAAACTCTCAGACAAATAAGATGCCCAAATATGATCATTGCCTTCACAATGCCAATGCATCTCAAAGTCCAAGTTCAAAGCATAATAGGTTCTCTCCATCAGATATTTCCAGCTAGCTTAAACTCTTCTCCAAGAGTTTCTAGCTTTGTTCTCATCACTTGGAGAGAATGACCTTCTCAACGTCGAAGACACAATAAACAATTCCAATCTCAAACCAATGTAGGTATTTTCAGTTCAAGCAATAAGCCATACCAGACTCAAGTTGAATCCAGGATAAGATGTAGAACTGATCCATATACCACAATCACTGGTTAACACTGATCGATGACATCATCCTGATGTCAGAAATGATAGGTCCGAAGACTGATAGAATATTGTGACACAGGATGGTCACATACAAGATTCCTTCCGCAATAAGTAGAGTGTTCTCTACCAATCCTCCATGACTTCTTGCACTAACCTTCCACATATCCTCTGTGCATAGTTTGTACACAATGATGAGTGACATGTCGCTTCACCCTTACCCAAAGCCAAAGGGTGGTCTCACAGGATGTCAAATTTCCATAATGCCTGCCACGCAAAATGCAGGTTGTTGTCACCAAGGGCCACCACTCCCACACAAAACGAAGGTCGATGTCAGCAAGTGCCATGCCTGCGACGCAAAACGAACATGGATGTCGCCACATGCCACGCCTGCCACACAAAAGCAGCGTGCCACACAAAGTGTGGCGGCGCGAAGGGCGACCAACCGGACCCAAGCGTGCGGCCAGAGCCAACCCAGTGCTGTAAGTGCCACGCCTGCCACGCAAAACAAAGGCCGATGTCACCAATCGCCACTCCTACCGTGCATAAAACCAACATGGATGTCGCCAAGTGCATGCCCGGAGGAGGAGGAGAATGTGGCCAAATGCCACGTCCAGGGGAGGAGGAGGAGGAGGAGGGCTCGTACCTCGCTTGTGGCGGTGAGATGCGCCGATCGCTTGTGGCAGTGAGGTTGTTTATTTGGTTCATTTTTTGATGTATCCTCACAAACAAGGAAACAGGAATCTTCTCTGGTTGGTGGTAAACAAACGTTTGTTAAGCGTTGAAACACCCAACCAAAGCTGGAAAGCAAACAACTTAGCGTTCAACTTTCAATTTTATTTTCTAAACCTTCGATGTGGTATTTAATAATTCCATCAAGGAAACACCACATCCTTCACACGTCACATCATCGTTTGTAATGCTGTGACCTTTCCTAATCAAGTGGTGGGAGGGCGGGAGTCCCTTTAAATTAAGGGCAATTTTTTCAGTGCTTTTGGTTTGGTCACTGGGCTCTGGTAACAGGAAGCTTTTCAGAGAATTGTGTTGCACCGTATTCGCCATAACAAGGCACTTCAAGTGCGATGCACTAATCAGTTTCATCTGGACAATTTTATTGAGAAGATTAGATGCACTCATGGCCATGACGCAATGTCGCCTGCAACTGGAAATGCAAGCAGTGATGACGACTTTTGGTAGATCACTCACCACTGCGAACCTGTAGAGAACTATTTTCAACCTTTTCTGGAATCCTCTTCGCAGTTTGGACACAATGATTTGCAGTGCATTGATTTTTCGGGCATACAGTATTTCACAGGGGATGTCTCGGGTATGTCCTTTTCATTTTAGCTTTGGTTTGGCCATTTGCAATTTTTCTTATGGGCGATGGTTGGAAATTGAACTGGACGCTGAACAATTTACGATCTAGGCGTTTACTTGGTTTTGCAGGACAACTGGTTTGCCATCGGCCATTCATTTTTTGTTGGATCCTAAGACACAAGCCATCCTCCGCCGGGCTCGGCATGGCATTGTCTGCCTCCAAGAAACCAGATAGACAGCGAGTACTACTACAAATTTTCTCCAAACCCATCCAGGATTCAATATTGCGCGATCGCAACAGAAAATGGAGGACTGTCGGGAGGAGTAGCCATATTGATTCCATGCTCCTTCAGACTATACCAAGAAATTGTTATCACGCCTGGCAAACTCCTTGCTGCAGAAGTCCAGACCAGAACCGATTGCTTTTGGCTGATTTCGGCCTATTGTCATCCCAGCAGTGCTAAAGAGGACTGTGAAACGCTTGCCAAATGGCTATCGGATCATCAGGACCATCCTGACCCATCCTAACCTCTCTTGCTCGAATTTCGCAACGCGTGGTCCCGACAAATTCGAGCGTTGTATTCACTTCAGTTTATGACCAAATGTCCAAAAAGCTTACACTGCTTGCAGTCACTCTCGTTCTTGCATATCCAAACAGTGGCTAATAAGTGTGGCATCTGCAGTGAATGTTTTACCCACTCTAGGCAACTTCTTACACAAGCACTGGCCAACTCTTCTGAGTTTAGCCTCCTTTGTGCTGAAGTCCTCAAATATCGTCTAGAAAAAAAGCAAGATTGCTGTACTGCCCTCAAACACTTAACCACATGGAATGTCTCAGGTTGGAGAACGTTGCAATGGACTAACCCTAAGACGCAAGCCATCCTCCGCCGGGCTCGTAATGGCATTGTCTGCCTACAAGAAACCAGATGGACGGCGAGTACTGCTACCAATTTTCTCCAAACCCACCCAGGGTTTAATATTGCGCACTCTCCATCGATCGCAACAGAGAACGGAGGCTTGTCGGGAGGAGTAGCCATATTGATTCCATGCTCCTTTAGACTCCTGCAAGAAATTGTCATCATGCCTGGTAAACTCCTGGCTGCACAAGTCCAGACCAGAACCGACTGCTTTTGGGTGATTTCAGCCTATTGTCATCCCAGCAGCGCAAAAGAAGACTGTGAAACGCTTGCCAGATGGCTATCTGATCATCAGGACCTTCCTGACCCGTTCTTCATCGTCGGAGACTTTAATCATGGTCATCACCTCTCCCTTGACGCATGGCACCGCATACTAAGTTGTGCCCAGGGCGACGACATCGTCAAAGATGAACCGACCTTCTGGGGCCCAAATGGCTCGTCAGCGATCGACAAAGTCATTCTCCCGACCGAATACATGAATCGTGGACTAATTCAATATCAGGTTTTCTATGATCATCTTTTCGAGTCTGCTGGGCATGCATGCATATCCATCCAATTGCGCCACCGGCCGCCCGTTTCCAGTAGTCCAGACCTGCCCCTACATATGACCATACCGGCAAGTGTCTTCCAACCGGGCAAGGACCGACATGACACCCGACAAGTGTGGCCGTCAATTCAATTGGTGGTTCGCCGACTTTGCTTAGTCTCCCAGTCCACATTTGAATCCTCCAAACATTATTGTGGCAATGGTGGATGTCTCTCCCTAAGCGGCCCCGTGACTTCAACACCCTGAGGAAGCATCTCCAATCGGATCGACCACTTCTCAACATCTCTAAACGATTGCTACGAGAGCTTCTGGCGGCCCTTCCAGGTTTCCGTCCTGCCCTTGATGAATATTGCCAATCATCTACTGTCATTACGGTTCCTCGTACCTTCCTTTGGAAGTGTTTCGAGCTCCTTGATCTACAGTTGCAACAACAACATCTTATCACTAGGAATAGAGATGAAACTACCCGCAGTCGTGGCCTGGGAACTAATGCTCCCTTGTGGCAGAGATTACGAGCTAGTTGCCCGCGAACTGTCTTTTATAATGGTCCTATTTTGGACGGGGCAGGCAACCAGTGCCAGACTGACCTGGACTTGTCTGCAGCCATGCTCGCTACCCGCAAGTTCTGGTTTCAACCGCCTGTCACATACAATGGAGGTCTTTCAGTGAGGCCCTGGAATTCAAGCCTCTTTCTGGACCCCGTTTTGGGGTTCCAAACCTTGACTGAAAATACATGTCCAATGCACAACGGAACCCCCAATCCCAAGTCCTCAGCCTTCGACTTCGCTTTCGCAGCTGCTTTGGGCGGCATGGGCGACCACTTCCACAAGACAAAACTTGCGCAGGCAGTAGCAAACTCTAAGGTCTAAGGCTTGAACACAAGTTGCCGCTAGGTATGACACAACAACAAACGGCAGCAGTCATTGAAACCCTCAACACCAACAACAAAATGCGCACAGGCGGTCTGCTGCTGTGGCATTTCTCAGCTGCTGGCTTCTCCAGGCACCCATGCTCCAGTACGACCTACAATGTGAAACAAAGTCAAAGCGTCAATAAACTCTCTTGATGTCATAATGTCAGCCATTGAAACTCAAGACTCAGCGCTCCATTCCAACATGGTTCCATCATCCCTGCATCATACCTTAAGCATTGAAGATCTTCTGATTGTTTCGTGTTTGCTTAGAAGCCTACGCTTCACCAAGGCCGGGCCATGCTCAAATCCAGAAGCGGCAGTTCTAGGAAATTGCCAAGAAACAGAAGCTTGTAAGTATTTAAAAATCAGGTAGCCTGACCTTTCTCACGTTCTCTGGCAGAACATCGCCTCTAAAAAATCAAGTGGCAAAGATCTCTCGTCAGCACTCACACTCTAAAGGGATCAAATAGCAGCACCTTCCATGGTAACAGCCATGTTCCACACAGAAAAACGGGCGCATAAAAACTGCAAAAGTATAGGTACGCTGGCTGACGTATCGGATATTTCGGAGAAGTATCAGTCAACACAAAACCCAATGCAGAAGGACAACATCAAAGGGCAAAAGCACCAGCTGACACTTTAGCAAAATCAGAAGCTGCATTGACTGGAGTCAAAACTGTTTGAAGGGACCTGCCGAAACCTTGCTGACACATGGAGCAAAGACTGGACTCAAAACTGTGCGGATCTTGCCCAAAATAGCCCTTGGAAGCGCACCTCCAGGCAATGTCGAAGCTCACAGCTGAATCGCAAAGTCTCAGCCTGCCAGGTCGATCAAATGAAACCACAGTCAGCCACAACATGGTCAATACAGAAAGAAATGCCAAAGGAAAACATCAAACCAGCTGACACGTTGGCAAAATCAGAAGCTGCATTGACTGGATTCGAAACTGTTTGAAATGACCTGTCGAACCATCAGCAGCAAACTGGTGAACTTGCAACAAATCACGAAACAAACATCAGGGAAAAGGCAGACAACAGGAAATGTGTTTTGACCACCTGCGACAAAACATGAAATGTCACCTTTTTCAACACATTAGCAAGAAGGTCGGGCGTCAGCCTATGCAAAACAAATTAAGAATCAATTGGAACCGCTTAGCACTACCACCACCCTGTTTCCAGGGTTGGCAAGCCAATCGTGATTCTCCAAATAATCTAAATTCTTCGTTGAATAATTGACTGTTGCAACCACTGGCACGCCAAACAAATCGCGATGGTATGCGCATGTGCCACCTGCAGTTGAACCGAATTCAACTAAGGCATCATACTTGCCCTGAAGCTTTTCCTGGTGGCTGACAAGGAAATTCAAATCTCTCACATCATCAAGGACCAATCCATCATGTACGGCCCGCTGAAAGTGCCTCATGGTCTCTGGGAAAAACTCCAAAGTTCCTATCTTCAGTTCCAAAGGTCGCTTGAACAGGCTCTTGGCCCATTCAGTTTTCCCTGCTCGGGAAGGCCCGAGCACAACCAAGATAGGGTAGCGCAAGGCATCAGCTTGAAAAAGCTTGAGCCAAGCCTCAGCATCTGGCACTTTCGGAAACGGCCGGAAGAGGCTGGGGTTGGACCGAATCCTTTGAACTCGCTCTGCCATGGCCAAAGTCAAAGCTGCACTATCCTCATGGTCCTTGCAAGCATCTAAATTTCGTTTGCGTGAGAGCACACCATCTCTTGTCAAATAAAGCAATTTCTCATAAGTGGCTGAGCTGATTTTACGTTGCTTCCACAACGTCTCCGGCCACTTGCCCAGGACTTGGTAGGTCTTCTCACACCGAACCCAGCATGGCAAATAATTGCCCTCTGTGAACGGCAACCCATCCTTGCCAAAGAGTGTGCCGATTTTGTCTGCGAAGACGTAAAACATCCCCCGGTCAATGGACCGTTGCAACTGTCGCCCAGACAGCCCTTCACCACAGAGATCTGTGGAGCTCGCATTTGGTCTGGCAGCAGCAAAGGAAAACACATCAACCACACGGCTGTCTAAGGCTTTGTGGAATTGCACCATGAGGTGGACGTGTGGCTTGCCTGATGAACATGTCTCCATGGAAGCACACCACTTCTCTACTCCCCAATGAGCAACATGATCACGAACAAAAGTCAAGAAAGCTGGCCATTGATCCTGCTGCACGCCATGGTACGTCAACAGCACTGCAACGGAACGAATCCGATACCCTTGGCGGCCTGTCTCCTTCTTGCCTACCAAAGACATAGCGGAAGCTTGGGCTGGTCGGCCACCAGGGTCCTTCCTCCCTTTCACCGTTTGCCATTCCTCCCGCGCTCGTTGCAACTGCTGAGCGTGTTCCACACAGCCTCCTTTGTCAGGGTGCACCTTCTTGATGATGCACCGGAAAGCTTTCTCCACCAAAGGATCAGGGCTCTCCCGCGTGACCTTCACGCAGACTCCATATTGGTGGGCCAACGCCAACAACAAGGAAACTAAGGCGCGTTTCGCCACCTGCACAGCGGAAGCTACCATCTTGAACCAAAACCACTGCCTCACAGGACATCAGCGGAGGAAGTTTTACTGCAAAGCAACGCGTTAGTTCTGATTGGAAACAATGTGCGGAGTAGGTTTGGAGTAAACCCTTGCGGAGGAGTAATAGCCAAATCAGGTGGCATTTGCAATGGAAAATACGCGGAGGAGGTTTCGCCCGAACTAAAAATACAATGTTATTTCTGTCGGGAAAGAACCTCCTCCGCAAGCTACTAAGAATGAATTGGGAAGTAAGGCGCTAAGAGTCTACGGGGGTGAAGGGGCAGGTCCTGACACTACGGAGTCGCGAACCGGTACATGTCCATGTCGACACCCGTACACTTCATCACCCCGCCTGCACCGTCTTGGAGATGCATTGGGTCGGCGCGTGTGTACCTGGAAGCAAGTGACTATAGGATGACACGCAACTACGACTACAACACCTTCGAAGTGTCACGACTGACTCTGACATAATGCTGTCAAAGCAACCAAGCTAATCACATGGCCGTGCTATAAATGCGGTTTGTAGAAAACCAGGAGCTGCCATGGTCAAAAGCAAATGCGCGTCATGTGTTGCACTAAGCTGACAGATGACTGCCGACTCCTGAGGTCAAAGTTTCTGAGGCAGAAGCGGCTGATCAGCTACACAGAGAAAATCGCGAGCACCACATGCATTCCCGTACATCATGCAAGGACCTACCACTCTGACACTTCAGACTTGGGAACCCAGCACTGCTACAAGACACGGCAAACATGTTAACCAAACTAGGAACAACTAGGAAACATACAAACATGCTGCAGGTGGACAGGAAATGGCTGTGCTCGAAGCTGCAACTACAAGACTGCAGGCCTCGTCACGGCTACAAATAATAAAGTCCAGAAGTCTTACCCGGGATCTATAACCTCAGGCAATTCAAGCTCACATCTCTTCCCATAGAAAGACGGTTGTCCAGTTAACTCTACCGACGAGGATTGCCAAAACCAAAGGCGCGCATGGGGAAGAGGTCTCATAAGTCTTGTTCAATGTTCAATGTGGTCCAAAAACCCTTTGTGACAACAACTGGCAAAACAAGATGTTTAGCTGACAAAATGGGTTTCCTAAATCTTGTTTCGCAAGCCCCGATTCCATATTCATCCCTTGCTTGACAGATCAGATTATGTTATACGCAATCATCGGCCAGCACTGTGCGGCAAATTACAAGCAAACTGGCTGTTGCGACGAGTTTCCCATTTGCTGTCGCACTTTGGTCGTCTGTGTCACGAGCCGGGCAGAGTGAAAAGCAGCTACACAACCGAAGGCCACTCAAGTGAGTGATCTATGCCACTCCAACTGTACCTTGGGGCCTGTGGTCTGCACCACTGCAACTGTAGTTTCCCATGCTCTGCGAGGCAAAGGCTCCTGCGAGCCTCACGCACCTCTCATTCTGCCCGATCTCCCTGCAAGCACATGTCACAATCAAAACAACGACAACAATGAGGTTGGCTCGGAGCGGCATTGATAGCATGGGCGCTGTCCATTCTGAGACAGAACACTTTTATTACTGTGTTTCAAATGCAGGCTCTCTCTCTTTCAGTCAAATGTGACACGGACATGATCAAAAACGAAACTGCCGCAGGTTCGGTACGGCATTGACAGAATGGACGCTGCATGGCTCATTCTCAACCAAAACATACCAATGCAGACCTTTCCTGCCACTCCAGTGCGGGACCTCTCTTAGTATGAAATGTGAGCTTGGAATGACTGGTTCAGCAGTCAAAACCAACCAGGCTCTCTAACTCTACCACGCCTAGTTGGGGGCTCTCGCCAACTCTGCAGCATCCGCCTCAGGACAGCATTGCTCTGGCCCGGTATGAAAAACCTTTGAAACATGCTCCCTGCCTCCTTGGCTTCGACCAGGAGCTTCAAATCTGCGGTGGACAACATTTTGGCCGCCTGCAGGAACAACAGACTGGTGTACAGATTCGCCACTAACATTCAAACGCTTTATGGTCAACTAGACCCCTACAAGAAAAGATCCAAGCGATTCCACCGAAGGTTAAGAGAAACATCTGCTTGCCACCCAAACATCGGTGGCAATACTATGGGGGAATGCTGCCCATGTGGTCTTGGAGAACTACGCGTTTCAAGCTCCCAAATTAAGAACCTATATCTGGCCACCTTCAAACCACAATCAGCACACCAACATCCCGCACCGCTGCACCTACAACCCTTCAAGGCCAAGCCTGCGACCCCAAACAAGCGCACTGTGGCAACCGCGCGGTGTAGACTAACCAGCCCACAAGCAGCAAGGCCCCAAACAAAGCCCGGTGTCTAAACACAACCTACCGCCTACCGCCCTCACGGGTCTACCTACCGCCCGTCCAGGTCAAACCTACGGCCTCAAATCCCGGTGTTTAAGGTGTACCACACCCCTGGTGTTTAAGGTGAACCACACCGGTGTTTAAGGTGTACCACACCCCTGGTGTTTAAGGTGAACCACACCGGTGTTTAAGGTGTACCACACCCTGGTGTTTAAGGTGAACCACACCGGTGTTTAAGGTGTACCACACCCCTGGTGTTTAAGGTGAACCACACCGGTGTTTAAGGTGTACCACACCCTGGTGTTTAAGGTGAACCACACCGGTGTTTAAGGTGTACCACACCCCTGGTGTTTAAGGTGAACCACACCGGTGTTTAAGGTGTACCACACCCTGGTGTTTAAGGTGAACCACACCGGTGTTTAAGGTGTACCACACCCCCGGTGTTTAAGGTGAACCACACCAGTGTTTAAGGTGTACCACCACCACGGTGTGTAAGGTACACCCTACCTGCAACCCTGCAAGCCCGCCTACGACCCTCAAACCTCCACCTACGACCCTTCCAGGTCACACCTGCGACCTGCAATCTCCTTGTACAGGGAGTGGACTGACAGGGGTGTCTCCAAGCGACAAACTCAAATGCACGTGGACTGACAGGGGTGTCTCCAAGCGACAAACTCAAATCCGTTTTACCTTTGCACATTCGCCAGTTCGGGGTTCTTTTTGACCTCTTACTTTGTTCCAAACTGCTTGAAAACATCGAGCTCACATTTGTTCTCTGTATCTTTTAACCTAGCACTTTGTCTTTTAGAAACGCTGCTTACATTCGCTGTCCGCAAGGACCATAAACCAGTTTTAGCAAGCAGACAGTATAAACGACTTCCACCAAGATTTCTTTGCACTGCGTAAATCTGCATGGACAGCGCCTTGACAAGTCGCTTCTTCCGCTTTGCTGCATTCTTAGCTGCCTTGCGATTCTCTCGCATTGCTTTGCGCAAGTCGGAGCGCTGGCCCTTGAGCCTTGCCAACTCGTCTTTTGTAATTTCCTGGCCGACAAGGTGGACCCCAAAACTGGCGCCGCTTTTGCACTTCAATTTTGAAGCCCCTGGACACAGCCCCCCCAGTGCAGCGCACAAACTATTTTCCCACAAGTTGTACCCTCAGTCTAGGGTGCGGACCGCATGAGGGTTCCATTGGATGTATTTTGCCGCATTTCCTTGCCACTTCAAAGGGAACAGGCAGTCAGGCAAACCACCAGAAGGCATTGTTGAGGGAACGGGCGGCGCATCCACCCATCCGAGCTTGCTGAGCAAGGGAGAAGAAATACGATGCTGATATCCAAGAATACCATCACTTTCAAACGCATGCTTCCATGGCTTCGACGACAGCTTTTTGGTGGCATTTGCGACAATTTCCAACCACAGTTCCAAGCTCACCTGTCCATCTGGAGCTGCAGCCCTTCTTCGTCTCCATGACTCTTGCACATTATGCTTGAAAGCAGCAAAGATGTGAGTGTCGCATGGCTGAAGTAAGGACGTCATGCCAGGAGGCACAAATAGGAGACGCAATCCCAGGGAATAAGCCAAATCAAACAAAGAATCATGCAGGTGGCACGGTGCCAAGTCTAGCAACAACAACACCTGGCGGGATTCCAAAATAGCCCCCAATCTGTCACAGAGGAGTCGCAAGTATCTGGCCATCAACCGGTGCGTATTCCATGCGGAGTTCTCTCTCCAAACCACCACCCGCGGACACAGCTCCGCAGCATGCCGGGCAAACGCAGCTGGGAAAAGACGCTTGTTGCCCAGCAACACCTGGGGCAGAAGCTGCTGGACTTCAGGATCATGGGTGACAGCGCAAATGTATGTGGCCCTGGCTTTGAGAGCCTGCGATTTAACTTTATCCATCGGGGCACCTTGTCGAACAACTGTCCCAGACAACGCGCCCCAGTGAAACCCAATGCTGGACTCATCCATGTTGATAACTAAAGGCTCGTCACCAGCATCCTTCAATGCATAATTGCACCATTGCCAAAAGGCCATCGCCTGCCAAAGGCCGCTTGACAATGATCATTTTCAGTCCAAAAAGCGGACCCCATTTTGGGGTCTATTTTCCGGACCCAAAAATGACAAGCAATTTGGCTAGGAAGTGAGAAACCTTGGTCATCTGCACTTTGGGGTCCGCTTTTTGGACCCCAAAACGGGGTCCGCATTTGGAATCAAAAATGCGTACAAATGAGATCCAAAACTTGCACTGTATGCTTCAAAACTGCAAGAACCGGAGGTTGTGATTTGTCATGGTCCTACAAACAGCAAATCAGCATTTTACCGGAATACCCAAATATTGACCGAATGTCAACACTGCATCTCAAAGAAACCTTTACAAATCTGCTTGCACAACACTAACCCAGCCAATCAACCACCCGTGCCTTGGACTGCTTCTCCTGCAACGACATTGGTGGACTCGTCCGTAGCTTGCCAAGTTTGCACCCAAAGCGATTCCTGAAGGCCGCAAGGTACCTGCGCTGGCCGCGTGCAGTTGCTAATGGGCGAAGTAGCCGCGCCTGCAAGTCAACAGGCCAACTGTCGGGCAGCAAATGCTGGACGCGGTCGACCATCATGCGCCGCGATGGGGCCACTCCAAATTCATAATTCATTTTCTGAACCCACTCACGCAGTTGGAACAGCACTAGGTAGCGAAAGGCTGCCAGTAGCCGATGTATCGGATATTGTCGGTAAGGGTCCAACATGAGCATGACCTTGTCTTCCAAAGGAGCTCTGATGTACTCCCACTCAACGTGAGCCACTGCACTGTCCAGCGACATGCAACGTTTGGATCTGGAAAGGTGGAAGTGACCAGCGACATCGGCACGATAGCCTGAAAAAATAAAGACAACCAGAGCTTGTTGGTCAACAATTTCTTCCCGAGCTGTTTCTCTCTGCTTGGCTCTTCTGATATGCCGTTGCAAGTTAGCAATCTTCTTTTGCACCTCCGCTAGTTGGTCACACATGGCTAACAAGCGTGCGCGCGCAATCAAGAATAGCAGTGCACCTATCCGAGCAGCAAATGTTTGAGCCAAAAAATCGTCAACAATTCAGATTTGGCTTTCGGCTTTGCTGCAGAAGCTGCACAGTGCAGCCAGCGCACAAACTATTTTCCCACAAGTTGTACCCTCAGTCTAGGGTGCGGACCGCATGAGGGTTCCATTGGATGTATTTTGCCGCATTTCCTTGCCACTTCAAAGGGAACAGGCAGTCAGGCAAACCACCAGAAGGCATTGTTGAGGGAACGGGCGGCGCATCCACCCATCCGAGCTTGCTGAGCAAGGGAGAAGAAATACGATGCTGATATCCAAGAATACCATCACTTTCAAACGCATGCTTCCATGGCTTCGACGACAGCTTTTTGGTGGCATTTGCGACAATTTCCAACCACAGTTCCAAGCTCACCTGTCCATCTGGAGCTGCAGCCCTTCTTCGTCTCCATGACTCTTGCACATTATGCTTGAAAGCAGCAAAGATGTGAGTGTCGCATGGCTGAAGTAAGGACGTCATGCCAGGAGGCACAAATAGGAGACGCAATCCCAGGGAATAAGCCAAATCAAACAAAGAATCATGCAGGTGGCACGGTGCCAAGTCTAGCAACAACAACACCTGGCGGGATTCCAAAATAGCCCCCAATCTGTCACAGAGGAGTCGCAAGTATCTGGCCATCAACCGGTGCGTATTCCATGCGGAGTTCTCTCTCCAAACCACCACCCGCGGACACAGCTCCGCAGCATGCCGGGCAAACGCAGCTGGGAAAAGACGCTTGTTGCCCAGCAACACCTGGGGCAGAAGCTGCTGGACTTCAGGATCATGGGTGACAGCGCAAATGTATGTGGCCCTGGCTTTGAGAGCCTGCGATTTAACTTTATCCATCGGGGCACCTTGTCGAACAACTGTCCCAGACAACGCGCCCCAGTGAAACCCAATGCTGGACTCATCCATGTTGATAACTAAAGGCTCGTCACCAGCATCCTTCAATGCATAATTGCACCATTGCCAAAAGGCCATCGCCTGCCAAAGGCCGCTTGACAATGATCATTTTCAGTCCAAAAAGCGGACCCCATTTTGGGGTCTATTTTCCGGACCCAAAAATGACAAGCAATTTGGCTAGGAAGTGAGAAACCTTGGTCATCTGCACTTTGGGGTCCGCTTTTTGGACCCCAAAACGGGGTCCGCATTTGGAATCAAAAATGCGTACAAATGAGATCCAAAACTTGCACTGTATGCTTCAAAACTGCAAGAACCGGAGGTTGTGATTTGTCATGGTCCTACAAACAGCAAATCAGCATTTTACCGGAATACCCAAATATTGACCGAATGTCAACACAGCATCTCAAAGAAACCTTTACAAATCTGCTTGCACAACACTAACCCAGCCAATCAACCACCCGTGCCTTGGACTGCTTCTCCTGCAACGACATTGGTGGACTCGTCCGTAGCTTGCCAAGTTTGCACCCAAAGCGATTCCTGAAGGCCGCAAGGTACCTGCGCTGGCCGCGTGCAGTTGCTAATGGGCGAAGTAGCCGCGCCTGCAAGTCAACAGGCCAACTGTCGGGCAGCAAATGCTGGACGCGGTCGACCATCATGCGCCGCGATGGGGCCACTCCAAATTCATAATTCATTTTCTGAACCCACTCACGCAGTTGGAACAGCACTAGGTAGCGAAAGGCTGCCAGTAGCCGATGTATCGGATATTGTCGGTAAGGGTCCAACATGAGCATGACCTTGTCTTCCAAAGGAGCTCTGATGTACTCCCACTCAACGTGAGCCACTGCACTGTCCAGCGACATGCAACGTTTGGATCTGGAAAGGTGGAAGTGACCAGCGACATCGGCACGATAGCCTGAAAAAATAAAGACAACCAGAGCTTGTTGGTCAACAATTTCTTCCCGAGCTGTTTCTCTCTGCTTGGCTCTTCTGATATGCCGTTGCAAGTTAGCAATCTTCTTTTGCACCTCCGCTAGTTGGTCACACATGGCTAACAAGCGTGCGCGCGCAATCAAGAATAGCAGTGCACCTATCCGAGCAGCAAATGTTTGAGCCAAAAAATCGTCAACAATTCAGATTTGGCTTTCGGCTTTGCTGCAGAAGCTGCACAATGGAGGTCTTTCAGTGAGGCCCTGGAATTCAAGCCTCTTTCTGGACCCCGTTTTGGGGTTCCAAACCTTGACTGAAAATACATGTCCAATGCACAACGGAACCCCCAATCCCAAGTCCTCAGCCTTCGACTTCGCTTTCGCAGCTGCTTTGGGCGGCATGGGCGACCACTTCCACAAGACAAAACTTGCGCAGGCAGTAGCAAACTCTAAGGTCTAAGGCTTGAACACAAGTTGCCGCTAGGTATGACACAACAACAAACGGCAGCAGTCATTGAAACCCTCAACACCAACAACAAAATGCGCACAGGCGGTCTGCTGCTGTGGCATTTCTCAGCTGCTGGCTTCTCCAGGCACCCATGCTCCAGTACGACCTACAATGTGAAACAAAGTCAAAGCGTCAATAAACTCTCTTGATGTCATAATGTCAGCCATTGAAACTCAAGACTCAGCGCTCCATTCCAACATGGTTCCATCATCCCTGCATCATACCTTAAGCATTGAAGATCTTCTGATTGTTTCGTGTTTGCTTAGAAGCCTACGCTTCACCAAGGCCGGGCCATGCTCAAATCCAGAAGCGGCAGTTCTAGGAAATTGCCAAGAAACAGAAGCTTGTAAGTATTTAAAAATCAGGTAGCCTGACCTTTCTCACGTTCTCTGGCAGAACATCGCCTCTAAAAAATCAAGTGGCAAAGATCTCTCGTCAGCACTCACACTCTAAAGGGATCAAATAGCAGCACCTTCCATGGTAACAGCCATGTTCCACACAGAAAAACGGGCGCATAAAAACTGCAAAAGTATAGGTACGCTGGCTGACGTATCGGATATTTCGGAGAAGTATCAGTCAACACAAAACCCAATGCAAAAGGACAACATCAAAGGGCAAAAGCACCAGCTGACACTTTAGCAAAATCAGAAGCTGCATTGACTGGAGTCAAAACTGTTTGAAGGGACCTGCCGAAACCTTGCTGACACATGGAGCAAAGACTGGACTCAAAACTGTGCGGATCTTGCCCAAAATAGCCCTTGGAAGCGCACCTCCAGGCAATGTCGAAGCTCACAGCTGAATCGCAAAGTCTCAGCCTGCCAGGTCGATCAAATGAAACCACAGTCAGCCACAACATGGTCAATACAGAAAGAAATGCCAAAGGAAAACATCAAACCAGCTGACACGTTGGCAAAATCAGAAGCTGCATTGACTGGATTCGAAACTGTTTGAAATGACCTGTCGAACCATCAGCAGCAAACTGGTGAACTTGCAACAAATCACGAAACAAACATCAGGGAAAAGGCAGACAACAGGAAATGTGTTTTGACCACCTGCGACAAAACATGAAATGTCACCTTTTTCAACACATTAGCAAGAAGGTCGGGCGTCAGCCTATGCAAAACAAATTAAGAATCAATTGGAACCGCTTAGCACTACCACCACCCTGTTTCCAGGGTTGGCAAGCCAATCGTGATTCTCCAAATAATCTAAATTCTTCGTTGAATAATTGACTGTTGCAACCACTGGCACGCCAAACAAATCGCGATGGTATGCGCATGTGCCACCTGCAGTTGAACCGAATTCAACTAAGGCATCATACTTGCCCTGAAGCTTTTCCTGGTGGCTGACAAGGAAATTCAAATCTCTCACATCATCAAGGACCAATCCATCATGTACGGCCCGCTGAAAGTGCCTCATGGTCTCTGGGAAAAACTCCAAAGTTCCTATCTTCAGTTCCAAAGGTCGCTTGAACAGGCTCTTGGCCCATTCAGTTTTCCCTGCTCGGGAAGGCCCGAGCACAACCAAGATAGGGTAGCGCAAGGCATCAGCTTGAAAAAGCTTGAGCCAAGCCTCAGCATCTGGCACTTTCGGAAACGGCCGGAAGAGGCTGGGGTTGGACCGAATCCTTTGAACTCGCTCTGCCATGGCCAAAGTCAAAGCTGCACTATCCTCATGGTCCTTGCAAGCATCTAAATTTCGTTTGCGTGAGAGCACACCATCTCTTGTCAAATAAAGCAATTTCTCATAAGTGGCTGAGCTGATTTTACGTTGCTTCCACAACGTCTCCGGCCACTTGCCCAGGACTTGGTAGGTCTTCTCACACCGAACCCAGCATGGCAAATAATTGCCCTCTGTGAACGGCAACCCATCCTTGCCAAAGAGTGTGCCGATTTTGTCTGCGAAGACGTAAAACATCCCCCGGTCAATGGACCGTTGCAACTGTCGCCCAGACAGCCCTTCACCACAGAGATCTGTGGAGCTCGCATTTGGTCTGGCAGCAGCAAAGGAAAACACATCAACCACACGGCTGTCTAAGGCTTTGTGGAATTGCACCATGAGGTGGACGTGTGGCTTGCCTGATGAACATGTCTCCATGGAAGCACACCACTTCTCTACTCCCCAATGAGCAACATGATCACGAACAAAAGTCAAGAAAGCTGGCCATTGATCCTGCTGCACGCCATGGTACGTCAACAGCACTGCAACGGAACGAATCCGATACCCTTGGCGGCCTGTCTCCTTCTTGCCTACCAAAGACATAGCGGAAGCTTGGGCTGGTCGGCCACCAGGGTCCTTCCTCCCTTTCACCGTTTGCCATTCCTCCCGCGCTCGTTGCAACTGCTGAGCGTGTTCCACACAGCCTCCTTTGTCAGGGTGCACCTTCTTGATGATGCACCGGAAAGCTTTCTCCACCAAAGGATCAGGGCTCTCCCGCGTGACCTTCACGCAGACTCCATATTGGTGGGCCAACGCCAACAACAAGGAAACTAAGGCGCGTTTCGCCACCTGCACAGCGGAAGCTACCATCTTGAACCAAAACCACTGCCTCACAGGACATCAGCGGAGGAAGTTTTACTGCAAAGCAACGCGTTAGTTCTGATTGGAAACAATGTGCGGAGTAGGTTTGGAGTAAACCCTTGCGGAGGAGTAATAGCCAAATCAGGTGGCATTTGCAATGGAAAATACGCGGAGGAGGTTTCGCCCGAACTAAAAATACAATGTTATTTCTGTCGGGAAAGAACCTCCTCCGCAAGCTACTAAGAATGAATTGGGAAGTAAGGCGCTAAGAGTCTACGGGGGTGAAGGGGCAGGTCCTGACACTACGGAGTCGCGAACCGGTACATGTCCATGTCGACACCCGTACACTTCATCACCCCGCCTGCACCGTCTTGGAGATGCATTGGGTCGGCGCGTGTGTACCTGGAAGCAAGTGACTATAGGATGACACGCAACTACGACTACAACACCTTCGAAGTGTCACGACTGACTCTGACATAATGCTGTCAAAGCAACCAAGCTAATCACATGGCCGTGCTATAAATGCGGTTTGTAGAAAACCAGGAGCTGCCATGGTCAAAAGCAAATGCGCGTCATGTGTTGCACTAAGCTGACAGATGACTGCCGACTCCTGAGGTCAAAGTTTCTGAGGCAGAAGCGGCTGATCAGCTACACAGAGAAAATCGCGAGCACCACATGCATTCCCGTACATCATGCAAGGACCTACCACTCTGACACTTCAGACTTGGGAACCCAGCACTGCTACAAGACACGGCAAACATGTTAACCAAACTAGGAACAACTAGGAAACATACAAACATGCTGCAGGTGGACAGGAAATGGCTGTGCTCGAAGCTGCAACTACAAGACTGCAGGCCTCGTCACGGCTACAAATAATAAAGTCCAGAAGTCTTACCCGGGATCTATAACCTCAGGCAATTCAAGCTCACATCTCTTCCCATAGAAAGACGGTTGTCCAGTTAACTCTACCGACGAGGATTGCCAAAACCAAAGGCGCGCATGGGGAAGAGGTCTCATAAGTCTTGTTCAATGTTCAATGTGGTCCAAAAACCCTTTGTGACAACAACTGGCAAAACAAGATGTTTAGCTGACAAAATGGGTTTCCTAAATCTTGTTTCGCAAGCCCCGATTCCATATTCATCCCTTGCTTGACAGATCAGATTATGTTATACGCAATCATCGGCCAGCACTGTGCGGCAAATTACAAGCAAACTGGCTGTTGCGACGAGTTTCCCATTTGCTGTCGCACTTTGGTCGTCTGTGTCACGAGCCGGGCAGAGTGAAAAGCAGCTACACAACCGAAGGCCACTCAAGTGAGTGATCTATGCCACTCCAACTGTACCTTGGGGCCTGTGGTCTGCACCACTGCAACTGTAGTTTCCCATGCTCTGCGAGGCAAAGGCTCCTGCGAGCCTCACGCACCTCTCATTCTGCCCGATCTCCCTGCAAGCACATGTCACAATCAAAACAACGACAACAATGAGGTTGGCTCGGAGCGGCATTGATAGCATGGGCGCTGTCCATTCTGAGACAGAACACTTTTATTACTGTGTTTCAAATGCAGGCTCTCTCTCTTTCAGTCAAATGTGACACGGACATGATCAAAAACGAAACTGCCGCAGGTTCGGTACGGCATTGACAGAATGGACGCTGCATGGCTCATTCTCAACCAAAACATACCAATGCAGACCTTTCCTGCCACTCCAGTGCGGGACCTCTCTTGGTATGAAATGTGAGCTTGGAATGACTGGTTCAGCAGTCAAAACCAACCAGGCTCTCTAACTCTACCACGCCTAGTTGGGGGCTCTCGCCAACTCTGCAGCCTCCGCCTCAGGACAGCATTGCTCTGGCCCGGTATGAAAAACCTTTGAAACATGCTCCCTGCCTCCTTGGCTTCGACCAGGAGCTTCAAATCTGCGGTGGACAACATTTTGGCCGCCTGCAGGAACAACAGACTGGTGTACAGATTCGCCACTAACATTCAAACGCTTTATGGTCAACTAGACCCCTACAAGAAAAGATCCAAGCGATTCCACCGAAGGTTAAGAGAAACATCTGCTTGCCACCCAAACATCGGTGGCAATACTATGGGGGAATGCTGCCCATGTGGTCTTGGAGAACTACGCGTTTCAAGCTCCCAAATTAAGAACCTATATCTGGCCACCTTCAAACCACAATCAGCACACCAACATCCCGCACCGCTGCACCTACAACCCTTCAAGGCCAAGCCTGCGACCCCAAACAAGCGCACTGTGGCAACCGCGCGGTGTAGACTAACCAGCCCACAAGCAGCAAGGCCCCAAACAAAGCCCGGTGTCTAAACACAACCTACCGCCTACCGCCCTCACGGGTCTACCTACCGCCCGTCCAGGTCAAACCTACGGCCTCAAATCCCGGTGTTTAAGGTGTACCACACCCCTGGTGTTTAAGGTGAACCACACCGGTGTTTAAGGTGTACCACACCCCTGGTGTTTAAGGTGAACCACACCGGTGTTTAAGGTGTACCACACCCTGGTGTTTAAGGTGAACCACACCGGTGTTTAAGGTGTACCACACCCCTGGTGTTTAAGGTGAACCACACCGGTGTTTAAGGTGTACCACACCCCTGGTGTTTAAGGTGAACCACACCGGTGTTTAAGGTGTACCACACCCCTGGTGTTTAAGGTGAACCACACCGGTGTTTAAGGTGTACCACACCCTGGTGTTTAAGGTGAACCACACCGGTGTTTAAGGTGTACCACACCCCCGGTGTTTAAGGTGAACCACACCAGTGTTTAAGGTGTACCACCACCACGGTGTGTAAGGTACACCCTACCTGCAACCCTGCAAGCCCGCCTACGACCCTCAAACCTCCACCTACGACCCTTCCAGGTCACACCTGCGACCTGCAATCTCCTTGTACAGGGAGTGGACTGACAGGGGTGTCTCCAAGCGACAAACTCAAATGCACGTGGACTGACAGGGGTGTCTCCAAGCGACAAACTCAAATCCGTTTTACCTTTGCACATTCGCCAGTTCGGGGTTCTTTTTGACCTCTTACTTTGTTCCAAACTGCTTGAAAACATCGAGCTCACATTTGTTCTCTGTATCTTTTAACCTAGCACTTTGTCTTTTAGAAACGCTGCTTACATTCGCTGTCCGCAAGGACCATAAACCAGTTTTAGCAAGCAGACAGTATAAACGACTTCCACCAAGATTTCTTTGCACTGCGTAAATCTGCATGGACAGCGCCTTGACAAGTCGCTTCTTCCGCTTTGCTGCATTCTTAGCTGCCTTGCGATTCTCTCGCATTGCTTTGCGCAAGTCGGAGCGCTGGCCCTTGAGCCTTGCCAACTCGTCTTTTGTAATTTCCTGGCCGACAAGGTGGACCCCAAAACTGGCGCCGCTTTTGCACTTCAATTTTGAAGCCCCTGGACACAGCCCCCCCAGTATGATCCCGAGTGGACAGACTACCTGGAGCAGTATAAATCACAAACCCAGCCCTGGCCAAATGTTCCCCCACCCGGCGCGGAAGACCTCATCAGAACTATCCTTACCACCAACGATTCTTCCCCAGGTCCAGACGGAATACCCTATGCAGCATGGCGACTCCACCCTGGGGTGTCATCTGATGCGATGATTTCACATCTCAATGACATCTGCAGATCTGCGGTCCCTCCCCTTGCTCAGTCCAAGCATGGATCCCGAAAGCTAAAATGGGCCCTACTGCTGATAATTTCTGCCCATTGGGCATGCCATCGACATTTGAGAGAGTCATCGATGGAAGCATCGCAGCAGTCATGACCAGAGCTATTGCACCACTCCTCCACCCTCCCAAACGGTGTTAAATGTCTTCCGCGAACCGCAAAGTGCAGTTCAATCCGTTCAAGCGGTTCTAGACCAAGATGCACCATGCGCATGCCTGTCATTGGACCTTTCTAAAGCATTCGAGCGGATTAATCCCCACTGGATCTTGCAAATTTTATCAGCATGTAAAGCCCCCTGGTGGATCATCATGTATACCCGACACATCCTCCTGTTTCGTAGATGTAGACACAAGGTCCAAGGCAAATTGTTACCCTCCAAAATTATTGTTACGGGTGTTGACATGGGTCGATCTTTTTCAGTCCTGCTTTTTTGCGTTGCCATGGATCCAGTTTTGACCTACCTTAACCGAATCCCCGGCATGCTGACAGTTCAAGGATATGTTGATGACACCACGATGGTGGGCGATACTGCAGCAGGCATGCAATGGCTCTCGGATGCCTGGCAAGCTTGCCTCCGCTTGAAATCCGCTGGCATCCAAATAGATGAACACCATTGCTGGCGAACTAGCGGGATCAATATGCATGCAGCTAGCTCCGGTCAGATCGACCAATACCCTCCATTGCACTGGGCACAAAGTTTACCAGGAGATGCTACATTGCGGCAGGCCTTGTCTCGCAGAGCCGGATATAACACCACCACCATAGTGTGCCGAGCAAACCTGTTTGTGTGTCTCACCCCAGCGGAGGTTGATTTAATATTAGCCGGAGGGCATCTTGCTAAAATTGACCCACTCTTCCTAGTACAGTGTGGTTGTTCTAACAAGTGCAGTGTACTGGTTAATCACCCTGCTTCTCATAGCACTCTGAATGCGCTAGAACGTTCCGACTGGGGAGCCCACCTCATTGAAGGAAAAACTACAGCGCTGGGTTTGCTCCTATATGGTAAATATACCCGTAGTCATCAAGGGTGGACCCCAGTAGAGGAACTTGTTGGAACACAAGCCATTAACCCCAAGGCCATGTCCAAAGCCAATCATCGGCTTGCCCTTTTCGCCACACCTGCTCACTCTGTAGTGCAAAGAAGCCTTGCCAACAACTGTTTTATTTTGTCTCTTAATATTTACCAAAGTACATACTTTGGCTTTACTCCGGACGACATCAATTTATACCAACAACGCTCTGCTAAACTTATCCTTGGCAGACCATGGCTGGTCGCACGATATCTCCCACACATATTTCGGTGGTTAGGTATTGCTCCTGCACTAGACCCAGCGGTCACACTCACTGCAGCGTGCCTGGGATATTGGCTTCGACAGAATGGCTCTACCGCCTTTCTCTCACCGGGGTACCCGGATGTAGGGACAAGGCAAGGAGCGGTGGTCCAACGCATCTTCCGCACATGGATTCCCTTGCTTGGAATTGACACAGTTGGCAACTTGTTACGCATAACTGCAGGACAAAACACCAGGAAAACACAGTTCCAATTCCTCCGCCAGCTGAAACTCAGACTTTACGAAGCCATCCAAGTGCATGCATTACAATATCTACAGTCTAGAGTAAGCTTACAACTCTTACCAGGCGGGGTATCGTGGGCTTGGTTGACCCAATTAGCCACAGTGCCTAAACTTGCTGTTAATGGGGTTGCGCGCTTTGCGGTCTTGCGGTGGGCGGTGAATGAAGATGACGATGAATGCCTGCGACTTCGAGTTGCAGGCTCGCTGCAGGCTGAGCAGCCATGCCAACTATGTGGAATTCCTACCCGGCTGTACCCACTTGGATTGAATTTTGCCCCAGCCTGTGAGAAATGCTGCCACGACCACGATATTAATGCTACCACTCTGTACAGTAGTGAGAGATGGGGAATCCCGATCGCATCCCCCTGGCATGCCATCGCGGAATCTGCTCGGGGCTCTTTCCATATTCCTGCCTCGTGGCGTGACCGTGCACGCGATCTCGCCCCCTGCGTAGCCTGCGGACATGGAGACAATACCTCTCAACATTGGGCTCGTTTCTGCATAGTGCCTGTCCTGGTTGCCAACACCTTGTCACCCTCCCCCGATCCAGTGAAATCGTTGGACCAACTAGCCCGAGTCAACACAGCTGGATGCGTGACCGCGAGCCACACTCTGCATCAGTTCCGCCGACTCTTGCTTGAGCATGGAGGCATGCAACACGCGCCATCTTCAGTTCCCCTAAGTGTCGCTGAATGGCTAACCCGCCTACATGACAATGCTCTACAGGCAGTCCCAACTCGCTTCCTCCCGGAGCTTGTCTCTCCCGTCAGACCCCAGAGTGCCAACGCAAACAACCAAAATCATCCGTGCCACATGCAAACCGCCGCCAATGAAGCAGTGACTCTCCACTCTGCAGCACTTCCCGATCTAGTTTGCACAGCTATTACACCCATTGCCCCGGATCAGCCTATCGCTGTCCTCCGCCTTGGACATCCATGGCTAAGCCTCATTGCCCCAGCACGAGCCCGGGTCGCTGGATTCCGCCCTAATGCTAAGATTGCACCAGCCTGCCCCAACTCGCCTGATTCCTTCTGTACTGTTACAGCTCTTCAATCCATCAGTCCAAATGAGTTGATCTTAGCAATTCCCCCCGACGATACACCATCCGAACCCTCGATACAGATTGTAGGCCAATTCGATGGCAGTTGTATGCACGAAGATGAATTGGGAGGAGCTGGATATGTTGTCTATGTCATCGAAGGTGGTCGGTCTCGCGTAATTGCATGTCGGTCAGTCGCCCTGCCGCATTGTTCAGATAACATAGAAGCAGAAATCATGGCCTGTTTGTATCTTGTTGAAGAAGTTGCTGTTGTCGTTAAGCAGCGTTTATCGAGCCGCGGCCTAATGCCCAAGGTAGTCATTCAAGGAGACATTCTCCCTGTCATTAAGTACTTTCAATTTGCAGGCCGTCTTCGGAGGATAGATATGCACCAACCATTGGAAAGCATCCGTTCAACCGTGAGTCTGCATCTCCCGGGTAGTCTATTCATATACCTGCCGAGAGTGGCCAACGGCATAGCAGATGACTTGGCTGGACAAGCCACCCAGTTCCTGTTGGCTAAATATAGGCGCAACCCCGCTACCTTCAATCGGAATGCTGGACCGGTGTCCATCAAGCCATCATTCCCAACGGGCCTCTTTCAGGTCGGAGGCTTTCACATTCAAAGTTTTGATCAAACCTGGAGCCAGCCCATACTTACCCTAGTAGAGAGGCCCAGCATTGATCACGGTCTTCTCCGAAAACATGTGACCCTCCACCCCCATCACCGCCAGCTGATCGAATCCTATCTCTCTCCGTGTCTCCCGCAAAACTGCAGTATTGAAATTGACTATTCCCCCAAAGCTGCTGACAACTACGGACGAAGATATTGCTGCACCATAGGAGGCCAGCGACTTCCGCGTGCTGCCAGGCTGTTATTGTTCGGACAGAATCACTGCGAAATTGACCTCAAAGGATCTTTCTATGAACTTGTTCGACGCCTGGGGCTACGTTTTGCGCCCGATTTGGTACCCCTCCCAACCATCGATGAGTTCCGCGCGCAGCTAGCCCGAGACCCCTATATTCAGAAAGTTGAAGCAGTCTGCCCTGACACCATCAAGCAACTCCCATTGAGAATTATCAATAGCTCCCTAGCTGCTACATACCGATATCTCAGTTCTCTGGTTGACGACCTCCCCAGTGCGAGTGTTAGCGCAATCCTCTGCCAACTCGAGTCTCTAAGTACAACCCTGACAACTCAGTTGCTACCGCGTTTCCGCCCAGGTTTCCTGGTCAACCATAATGACAGCGCTTTTCGATTGCTAGAGCACTTTGAAGCCACAATTGTTGAGGACACCCTTCGTGCACTCATTGCCCGCCACCCAACACAATCTTTGGTGTGGCTACACGATGGTTTCTTGGTTGCTCCCCCGCCCCCTGAACAAATGCTAAGGCAGATCGAAAAAGAAGTTCTATCCAATCACCAGCTTTACCTTGGTCAGACATGGTTTAAAGTTACCTCCCTTAGCACAGCACGCGAGGCATATGTAGACACCCTCAAGCATACCGCCAGTAGCCATGCCCTGTCCCTCACCCGTCGCGCACCCCACAGCTCCCAACGTAAACACCGCAGTGCTCAAGGATCGCCCCATATCTGCGCCACGCCTTTGGAAGCCCTTGCCAAACTGCGTGCTCGACGCGAACGCCCGACGGGAGTGAGTTAAAAGCAAGACCAACCCCATGACCTAGCCTACCACTCCCCAGGCGGCTTTAGGCTGCTGCAACGTGGTTATTGCTGATTGAAACCTCCTGTTCTCAGGTAGCCCTCATCAGCTCACTACCTTATCTGTACCCACCCTCTGCCGAGTTAGTTCTCATGCCTCATGATTGGTCTTGTCCGGTGGGGTTGGCTCTCAGGGGTACCCTGGGTAGCCCTCCCCACCTTTGCAAGACCCATGGGGACATCATAATACTAAACCTTTAGCCTCGGGTAGACAATGACCCATTCCCTCCCTCAGCTAACGAGCCCAAAGAGGTACATGCGCACCAGCTTTAACCTGGAGGATTTCAAAATAAGGACGACTATTTGCGGCTCACTAATGATATGGCACTGCAAGGGATTAAGTAGTCCTGTGGAGAAGACCCAGGGCCAGCCGTCTGCGGAAACTCAGCTAAGCTTAAATACCAATCTGCAAATGCTAATAGATTGACAGGCTGTAGTAACTGCTCAACACGACTATGTCCACCTCCCAGTTGACCAAGAGTCCATCCCGCAGTATCGCCCCACTATGCTTTTACCTCCTGTTTGCCTCTTTCTGGGTGTTCAGAGGACATCAACTTCCCACCCTGGGGAAAAGGTGGGAAGGAAAAAACCAAAAAAAAAAAAAACAACTACAATACTCTCTGTACTCCAGCTCCTTAGCAAACACAGGCATCGTAAAGCATCGTGTGCAACATTTTGCCCTGAAAGGATGGATTAGAAGTGAGATCATCGCTATGTAACTGCCATACGACCATTTCTGTTCCCAAGGGTACCTTGGGTAATGGAGAAACATTTTCAGTGACCCGCATCGAGTTGCTGAGGCTCCTTCGGACCGATATAAACTACGTCAAAGGCAGTTGTAGCTTGTTGCTGCCCTTGAATCCCGTTTGTCGTCTGTCCGTAGATAAGTCCTGTACCATACTATATATTCGACCCTCTGATCTACCTGCGCATTGTTTCCACGGCACATGACGTTTCAAAGTACGTTTTTGGAGTCATTAGCTTCGGGTCGTCCTACTCGAGTGCCATACTCATGGTAAGGCGCAGCAGGTCACGCTGTGTCATACTACTCTGCGGCGCTACTTGCCACCTACATTGTTTCCCTTTCGAATGAAGCATTTCGTAATAATAACGAATGGATGACCTTTCCCTGTTCACGCTCAGACGCTAATTAATGCTGGGTAGTTACTGATGACACGCATGTCCCAGGAAAAGATATATCTTCTCCGCTTTAACCAGCATGGTTACCCTCAACGCACTACCCAAGCGTTTAACCCCTCATCTCCCACATAGTAGCTAACCCTGCGAGTGGATGTGGTAAACGGGCCCAATGGATAAAGGATGCTCCCAGAAAGAACTGTTGCCCACTTGTCGCTAGTCCAGACTATCGCATCAAAGAGGGCATTGTTCCTGATAGTTATTGCCCTGTTGGCAGCATCGCTAGGCTGAGCAACACTTATGCTGAAGCTCCTTTTTCATTATATCATCCTGCCAACTGGCGCACGATCTTAATAGAGTTGTAGCATTACCAACCACGTGGCCATAAGAAATTCCGCAGAATACTCCAATCCATGAAGGTTGCTCCAGGGTGATGGACTTCACTTCCCACATGCCACTGCTGAAGATCCTGAGCCATGTACCACCGACGCAGAACAGAGAAGTACCACGCTGACGCCCCCCTCGCGCAGTGTGATAGAGCCGGTAGGACATTATGTGCTGCCAAGTTAAAGTAGATAGTGCTCTCGCCGCCCATGGCACCTCGTACTCAGAGCTGGATAGAGCCTCGAGTGCTTGCAGTTTAGGGCAGCCGCTGTTCCCAAGGGTACCTAGGGTAATGGCGAGTCTCCAACTACCACTTTGCAATGCGGCACACTGTTCCGAACCGGCGTCAGCAAGTCCTAGCGCGGGTGTCCTGGACGGAGTTTAACCAGAGCAGCAGGCATTGGGTTGCGATGGCGCGCATACATGTGCGCCAAGTAGGCAGCTCGTGAACAGGCTTCCTTGTGTCTGCCAAGGCCCATGGCCTAATGATCCGGGTTGTGGGCTACAAGCGTAGCTCCAAAATCCATTGGAACGGAGCAGCGCTAACTCCGTGGGCTTCAACGATCAGTGAAAAGTAGCTGGCCAGATCTTCTGGCAAATAATTTCTTGCACAAACCAGCCTGTCGGATAAGCCACCTCTTGGACATCGCAAGACTTCACAACGAGGGTCAAGGACCATTTCAAATGTTGATGAAAGTACTTCCGCGCATCGATGAACTCAGGCCCTTTCGGATTGGTACAAGGCACAGAAAGGAGCGGTGGCTACGGTGAGATCTCCAGTTGCCGCATTTGAATCGGAATCGCCATCTGTCCGAAAGGAAGACGTGGAAAATGCTACCTTCCTAGACCCTCTGTTGTACTCGACAATTGTTTTTACCACATGGTCTCAAGGTTCTTACCATGTTTCGGGCATCCCAGTTGGATGGTCTTGATTGCGAACCCTGTGCAAATACTGAGTGACCATTTAATTATTTAATAATTTTCAGAGGTTGATGCACTCTGTAGACATGCTGAAAGCAGTGGCTGCACTGGCTGGTGCTTCCTCGTTACTATTGCCATGGTTCCTGCTAGCATCTTGACATTAACTATCACTGCTTGTCTACTTTTTTGGTTGCAAAGCTCAACAAATTGACCGCAAAATAATTTATCTCCCTGTAACCTAGAGGGACTAGACAGGACCTCAATTACTGAACACTGCTAAAGACCAAAAGTCTGCGTGAGATGGAAAGTCCACTCCCTTAGAGCAGCCCATTGTGCGTTAAGTAGGCAGCTCGTTCACAGGAGTGCTTGTTTATGCCAAGGTCCAGGGACCAAGGGAACAGTCTACTGGATACGAGCGAGGCATCTGGATGGAATTACGTCCCAGGGTCCAGACAACAGAGCAGCACTAACTCCAGGGGTTTCCACAATCAGAGCATGGTAGCTGTTAGTTCCTGTCTGTACAGGTATATTTTTTCCATGCCAGCCATTATCCCCCCTGCCTAAATTATCCAATTGACCAGGGGATGTATCTGATTAGGGCCGCCCACTATGCTTGTCAACCGTCCGCCATTCTAAGGTAATTATACCCCATCGGTGTACCCTCATCCCTGGTTCTGAGCCAAAGGGGTGCCTACCTAATCATTGGCTGCCCGTAAGTAGTTGTCTGGTTGATGGCACGGCACTAATACTACTACAGTATAGTAACGGCTTAAACATTTGACCCTTTACTGCCACAGCCCAATCTAGGTCCCCCAGTATGATGGACGACACTTCCCTGTCCACGCTGTCAGATGCCAACAAATGCTGGGTAGCTATTGCTGACTCGCACGTCCCAGGGAAAGACATATCTTCTCTACTCTGACCATAATAGTATCCACCAGCACACTACCCAAGCGCTCAACTCCTAATCTCCCAATATCGTAGCTAATCCTAGTGGTGGATGTTTCATTAAACTGGCCAAATGATTAGCGGTTGCTCCCAGGGATAATTGTTGCCCATTTGCCCTACGTCCGGTTTACCACATTGAGTAGGGCCCTGTATAACGATCTACATGACACACCCTGCTCTTGATAGTTATTGCCGTGTTGAAAGAGCAGCGCCATGCTGAGCAAACGCCTATGCGTAGAGTTGTTTCTCACTATCACTGTCCCAGCCAGCGCACTACCTCTGCCTAGTTATAGAACTCCCATCAATGTGGCTATAAAAAATCCCGTGGAATCGTTAAATAAATGAGGGTTGCTCCCGGGTGATGGACATTACTTCCCACATGCCACCGCTGAAGCTCCAGGGCCATGCACCGCCGACGCAGGATGGAAAAGTACCACGATGACGCCTTCCTCGTGCAGTCTAATTGAGCCGATAGGACATCCGGTGCCGCCAAGTTCCAGTAGATAGTGCTCTCGCCGCCCATTGCACTTCATGTTCAGTGCGTAATAGAGCTAGAGTGCTAGCAGATTTAGACAGCTGCTGTTCCCAAGGGTACATTGGGTAATGGCGAGTTTTTTACTATTACTCTGGAATGCGATCCTCAGTTACAGGACACTGCCAAGGCAGGGTGTGCAACAGGCCTCGTGACGCAGCGCGTGCAACATGTTGCCCGGGGAGAACAGAGAAACTCCACGATGACGCCTCGCACGAGCAGGATAGTTGAGCTGGTAGGACATCCATAGCCGCCAAGTATGGGTAAATAGTGTTCTCGCCGCCCATTGCACCTCATGCTCAGAGCTTGATAGAGCCTAGAGTGCCAGCAGCTTCGGACAGCTGCTGTTCCCAAGGGTACCTTGGGTAATGGCGATTCTTCAACTCCCACTTTGAAATGCGGCACAGTGTTCCAAACCGGTGCTATCCTAGTGTGCTGTCCTTCAGCCGCGCCGAAATAGCCTCTGCATCGTCCTCCAGAGATGAAGGCATGTAGCTGTGAAGATCTTTCGTTTTTTCAGCAAGTCCCTTGGCGATGTACAGCATTTCGGACCGTATTCGTGTACAGGGCAGCACGTAGAGCAACTGTGGACCATGGTCGTGCCTTAAACCAGCAGCTCTCCCTTTTCCCACCTCGTTCAACTTCTGCTTATAAGTCTGCAGTGCCAGGTGGAGGAAACCATGAATGACCTGGACAACATAGGGTTTGATGACATAGGGTTTTCCCGCACTCCACCATTCAAGTACTCCCGCATGCCCTCACCCCCCGCTGTGCCCCTCACATCGCTAGGAACATGACACATGTGTCTGTTTTTCCTCTGCTGTTCCCAAGGGCACCTTGGGTAATGGTGAGGGCTCCATTTTCACCCTACCAGGTACTCATCTTTCATGGTTCATCCTCCTCATGACTGTCACTCTCTTCCCAATATCCCGGCCCCATCTATGCTACCAACATCTGTGCTCCTTGCTTCTGTCCTCCTCATTGTCCATTGCCTCTTGCCTATCTTGCACAGATTGCCACCTCCTCCTGTCACATGCTGCGGCTCCACCACGTGCCCCGCCCCGTGCTACTCACTCCGGTGTCATGAATCTCCTACTGAACCACAATACACTGCCCCCCCAATCCTGCCACCAGTCATATGTTGTACATCTCTCCTTCTGTTGAAGTGTCTGGTATTTTGTTGACTGAGCCTGGACCTAACATGACTCTCTCCGTCAGCAGCCATTGGTTCGAACTGTGAGGACACCGCACCTGCATAAGCCAGTGTTGCTTGGATCCTCACTTTTACTCAACTTCTAATTGCTCGCCCGTTCACTCTCCCTTAAGCCGACACGGGGTTCCCGTTGTTTGGCCCCTGCCCGTTTCCCGGTGTTTGGCCGCTGCCACGCAATAGCGAGTGGTTCCTGTCGTTTGGTCCTACAAGCCGTGCAACTGCCTTCACTCTGAAGAGTGCTGCCACTGCAGGGTACCTGCTGCTGGTATGCCGAAGCCAAACCCTTTTCCTTCTGGCCTAATCAGTGTTTCTGATCAACACCTACTGGACATATCGGCTGGAATGAATTGGAACATGCCAGCAGCCAGCAGCGTTCGTTTTCTTGCGGTGAGGGGCACAATATGGGTAGGTGATTGCCAGACAACATATAATTTCACATTGGTAGAATACCACTTGCATATTGACGAGGTACCATGGATCATTTTTTCGACCCTCGCCGACGCCCTTGAGACAGAGTTTGACCCTGCCTTCTGGGATACCGTCAATTATGGCCGAAAAGAGCGGTGGGGTTTTCTTGAACTACCCTGGGATGGAAAAGTCTACGGTGCTGCACCACAGTATGCCCAAGTCCGACTATCCATCTTTAATCGTGACGCTCACACCATGCGTGTTGTGCAACCGTTTGTGTGGAACCATACGCACCTAAAAGTTCACCCGAACGGAGCAATGGTTTTCCATGAGCAAAAAAGATTAGCCTTCCTGCTGCCTTTGATAGTAGAAGCCCATGGGTTGCTGCCGCCTAAGCCATTGTTCTGGGTCAATGAAGACAATACCATCCCATTGTGGAGAACCACCCTGTGGACGCATGAAGAAACCATCCAGTGGTTAGCTGAGACCGGAGAGACGTACCCGCAGGAACTGCGAGATGAACTCCAGCCGCGCATTGACCAACTTAAGCCTTCACAACATGCGAAACGGGCACTGCCTCCGCCTCCGCCGGTACCGACCAGGTGGGCGGAGCGATCGACAGCAAAACAGCCAGCGCAAACAGTGCAAACAGATGCTCCACCGGACCCTAAATGTACTCAGAGCACGCCACAGCAAGTGGCTGACCGAGAGCGGCAATACATGGAATTGCAGTCTATTATTCATCAAGCAAACCAACAAACGTTGGCAGATAGCCGACCAGCGGCGACCAGACTGACCCAAAAACCAGCCAATTTGCTGGCCGCAAGTCAACAAAGCACAGACATTGCAGCAACGGCCGCATCGTCCAATCCCAGTACAGGCGTAGTGGCAGAAGCTTCAACCCCGCAGCAAAGCAAGTCACCTGACAAAATCAGTGCACAGTCATTATTTCACAGACGACCAGGCCCACCATCGGCCCTGCCCGTGAACAAAGCGCAAACGGATACCCCGGGTACCGGTGTGTTATCCTCTGACTCTCACTCTGCAACCCACAGCAAAGATGATGAGCAACAACAACCTTCGGAACAGCTCGCAGCCCACGACGACACATCTACAGAAGAATCGTCGCCTGCAAATACACCCAAAGCATCGCCGGAGACTCAAGCGACTGACACTGCTGGTGCTAGCAGCCCTGAGCCCGCCAGTGACCCCATGCAGGACGTCGACCTCGCCACAGCGGACATCCCAACGTTGCAGAACATGGAAAAGACAGCCTGTGAAAGAGTGGCCTCCTGTGAAACGCGACTCCTCAATGCCCGCGAGCACCTTACTCGCATTAGAAAGCGCCTTAAAAGAATGCAAGATGCCCACTCACCAGGCACTCTGCAACCCTCTCCTGTTGCAGATATGGAAATGGAAATCATTGACTGACCGTACAGACAGCTAGCACTGTGTGCACCTGACTGTGTGAAATCACCTGATCAGTGCCATTTCTAATGCCGCCTACTCCGTAGATGCGCCAAGAGAAAAGCAGCTGCGTGCCAGGCTAACACCCCCCAAACCTGCAGTAAGGGAGAGTACCCACTAAGTATGACCCCCATAAACGGGAGCAAAGGGATTTATGGGTTTTTCAATCTTTTTGAACTGTCTGCGAAGTCTCCTTGCTAGGTGTGTGTCCCAGGTCCTGTCACCGCTGGTCACCTCAATGTCTGTCACCTTACATGTGCTTTGGGTAAGTAGGTTGCATAAACTGTTAGTGGCTCAATTGTTCGCACTGCAGCTTTTGTGGCTCCACTAGTTTTCATAGCTAGGTCAGCCATCTGACATCAATTCGCACACTAAGGTGTAAGACAAACCCTGATTGTTTCGCTTCCTACCTGTTTCACCTCCAACGCATTGGCCCTGTGAGGGGGAACCCTGACCCCGGGTGCCGGGTGTTCAGGGTTTCCTTAGCCTTGCCAATCCTGTTGATATACTTTTGCACTCGCTGCCCGTATAGCATTCACTATCTTGGCTAGTCACTTGGCACCTGACACCCGGGCACCGGCTGTTCAGGGTCAAGCTGGCGTCAACATGCTGCAACAGCTTATGACACCAAATAGGTTCATTTCGTTGACGTCGCCTGACCCTGATGAATCAGAAACAGACATTGAACCAGCAGAGCCAACCGCTCCAGATGACACAGTCGAGGATGTGTCAACGCACAGTGATACAGAATACTTTGACGCCCTCGAGACGGATGACGACGTTCCATATTTCCAACAAGGGACTGAGCCTCCCCCAAGGGAGAAGTGGGAAATTGCCGCACCTATCGATTTCTTGAATGTTCACGAGGTCACACAGTTAAGCCACCAGCTTGACCAACTGTTCCTCTCGCAAAAAGAAGTTGAGACCCGGCTCGGCATGGATGACATAAAACAGAGGTGGAAATGGGACGATGTCGGCTCCTGTCGAATGCCCCGGTCACCCCTGACATACCCTGCACTCATGGTGGACGAAGGGAACGGCATCCAACGACCCGCAGCCAGCCAGGTCCATCATAAAACGCTCTTCCAGTGGATAACAGATAATCTCTCATGGTTACCTCAGTATGCCACCGTATATGTTTATGTGGACAACTGCAAACTGTCAGGCACTGACCCTCCAGCCTACTGGCCGCATTTTGCACCCTGGATCCAAGGCCGATGTACAGTGACTGGCCCTTACCAGGAGAAAACTACTGCGATCCATTTTCCCATTCATGCTGACACAGGTCTGCACCAGGTCCATTATACCTGGGCTGGTGCCGCAGCTCTGGAGGCGCTGTGTCTAATGTTCCCCACTGTAAATTTTGCTCTCATCGACTCTGACTGCGTGCCAACCTCATTGTTTGAAGTAGCCGAGCTCGTCAATCTCATGACGGATAAGTCAAGCAGAGCCGCAGCAATGCAACATAACACAATGGCCAGCTCCAACCAGTGCCCTCCAGCAGTACTCCTTGCCACAGAAGCCAAAGCCGAACTAAATGCCGGCTTGATCATTGTGACAGGGCACATCCCGACTGAGGCACCCGATGTAGAAATGGCCCAAGCAGACATGCCACCAGCCCCTGCCCAAAGCTCCTCTCCGAGTGCTGCACCTGCCCCAAAGGCACGACGAATAGCCCACCCTGCCAATCGCACAGCAGATGATTGGGTTACCGCACTCCAGGAGAGCAGGGCCAGTTTCCTAGCTACAACCGCGGTGCCAGAAGACCCTGCGGAAGCAATGAGGGGAGGACTGCTTCTCACCCCCCTACTCGGCTGTAGAGCTAGAACCCCACTTGACTGGACACATGCATGGGCAATGTTGGGCGAATGGGCAGGAGCCATTGCATTCCCCATCCCGGAGCGAGGAGAATGGCCACGTCACGGGGATGGCCGATACCTTAGACCGGACTTTGCCGAGCGGACCCGCCATTCCTTACCTGGGCACGCCCCATTTTTGAACAAGGTGCACTCTCCCCTCTGTCAGTTTTCCCAGCCGACTTCCCCATACTTTGTCTTCCAGGAGACAAACTGTTCCAAAGCAAGGAGTTAACCATACGTTACAGTCTGCCACCTATAGTGCACGCCTTCCATGGGAGCAAAGTAGGCCTAGGACAACAACTCCGACAGTGGCTAAACAAAGGGCTGCAACCGCTTGCTGTGTCGCTCATAGGAGTCGACGAGGCACCACCTTTGTGGACACACCCCACAGGCTGCGATTTTGTTAGAGGGAGTAAACTAATCGCCAAGCCGCATGTCCTGCAAAACAGAAGCCTTACCAAGCTGCAGGTGTTGCTTCTTCAGAGTCTGTGGACACCGGTGGAAGCCCCCAACAACAACAATGACCATACACCTTGGTCCAAGACTTGCGATCCTGCCATTGTTTTCTGCGGTCAGCATGCGAGCCTCCAGCTCCCCAGTGCCCCAATCCTCCCTCTGCTGGAAGCGCTGCAACGGCGACTGGGCATTGACCCTGGCAACGCAGAACTAGCAATCAACGAAGTGCTTGCTAGCCATACTGACCCCCAATACACTGCTTGGAAACTCACTGTCATGGATAACACCTCCTGGCAACTCAATGACGCTGACCCAGGGTCCCTGGATGTTCAGTGCACTGGGTTGGGAGGAGAACTCGATGAAGACTGGGACGTACTGCTAGCCTGCAAAAAGGAAGCACATGTTTACGGGCCATCCCTAAGCAAACAGGACGATTGGAATGCAAGAGCTGGCACAGTAGCAGGCACTGCTCATACACAAGAATATTTGCTCTTGCACATCGCCATGTTTCCCATAGGTGCACACTTCTGGTGCCGCATCTTAGGCATGCCCAGTGCGAACCAATTGCAAGCGCAAATCATCAGTCGGGCCATGAGGCTGTTGCAATTCTGTCCCATCATCCCAGCACACAGGAAACCACCGTGGCCCGGGTACATACATGGCCTGCGACTTTTCACTAAGTTGCTAGTTGCACACCCGCTAGTCGGAGTAAGTCTGCCCCCTGAAATCCGCCCAGTTGATCTCCTGAGATTAACAGGATACATGGTAGGCTCCATCTACATTCGGGGGCACAGCGCTGGCTCGTACGCAGGAATGGTATGGGAAACTATCCTCTCAGAATTCCCAGATGTTGGTGGCAAAACCGTGCTAGCAGCCATTGCGCTACCACCATCGCTGCTCACGACATGCAATTTATCTCAGCTGAGAGAGATCCACCTCATTCACCATGCAGATGACAGGCTCTGCGTATGGAACCCGTCAAACCATGACATCAAGCTGCTTAAGCAACGGGGCTTTAAAATTACGCATATCACAGGATAGAGAGCGTACCTCGGTACTGCACAACATAACTACTCGCATTGGACAAGAGTTGCCCTCCCAGAAGGACGACCAGATATGGAGCAGTTAGAAGGTACCCCTGGAGTGCTCCCCTTCGAAGTGTACTCACAGGCTCCCCTCCGACTGATCTCATGGTGCAGCTTTGAGCTCTCTAGAATTGCCAGAAAACTCCTGCGTGAATTAGCGGAAATGTGTGAGCTACCTGAAACCACTACACAGGCACTTGCTACACACATTGCTGCCCACAATTCAGAGGTCAAAACTGAGCAAGAGGCAACCCAATACTTAGCCACGTTGGCAACAGTCACCATTTCCTCAAGGTCCAAGTTGCTCAACTATACCACTATGGTACAACATTTCCTCGGCACCTTGCAATTGCCCCTGGCTATCTACATGTTAGACTACTACTTGCCCATGCTCAGTCCAAATGAAGGCTATAATGAAACAGGGTTAACAATGCAGAGTGCAGGCCCCATCCGGCAACCATCGCAACCCATCGCCCTAGAATTCCTTTTCAAAGGCAGCGAGTTTGGACACTGGAAAGCTAAAGGCGGGCAGGATGCTTTCGCGTTCCGACACCCAAGCCTGGGCAAAACTGAAGTGTTCAGCCTGCTGGCCAGCGATGCGCACCATCACAAAGTCAGCCCCATTGGCACGGGTAGGCTAATTGCCATGGTGGGTACAGCGGACGCACTAGCTTATGATGGAGATGACCTTCAAATCCTTTTTGGCTTGGTCCTCGCCATCACGCCACGCGCAGCCAAAAAAAAGGATGAGCTGGCTGCCTCACGCATATACAGACAGTGCAACCCTAAATTCATCGAAGTTGCTTTCCTCTCAGGACCGGCCATTGAGTTTTTTGCAAAGGAACAACTCGAAGCCTTCCAAGACTGGTATAGTGCCTCCGGCCAGCACCTGGACCCCGTTGACGCGACCGTCCAGGGGCAGAACAGCCCGGTCCCCCAGACCTTCTTTCTCGATACAATGTGGATGTTCGGATGTACTAAGCCTACCCGTGAGCTTACCGCGGTTGCGCAAACCCCCCCGTGCAGGTACCACCTGGGATTAGGCATTTACAATGTCCAAACAGCAGTAAAGGAATGGAGGGCAACAAAAGATCGCATTTCTTGCATTTGTGCGGCCAGTTGCTCCGCCTAGTGCTAATTCCATGTCACGTGGAGGGCGAGCTTCACCCTTGGACTCGCTCCACTGCACTTTCCTTTGCCGCTGAGATTGACGGACATGTGTTAGGCACACTCTGCGCAGTAACAATGGCTTTGCTCACCAACCGGCTAGATCTGTGCATCCAAGGGCTTTTCGGAGCAGGCAAGTCGAAATCGATGGCAATCCTCATCCTGGCGTTGATTGAAATCGACACTACTGACAGCCTCAAAATATTGTTCATTTGCAAAGAGAACTCCGGCACCCGATCCTTTGCTGACCTCCTCCTATGGCTCGACCCCCCGTCGGGGGTGTTTGGGCGCATAGGTAGGCTGGTAGGAGACCAAGAGCGCAACAAAAGCAGCTACTCGCACACGAAATTTGATATCCACCCGAGAGAGAGAAGACAAATGCTGAACAAGTGTCAATTAATATTAGCCACCGGGGGAACAGTCGCCCAGGATCTTACCATGCAATGGTCCACAATGAGCGGATTCATGCAAGAGCTCTCCCTCCTGGTCATTGATGAAGACCAGCAGTACGGAACTGACCGCGAAATTGCAGTTATCAGCCTGCTGAAACAGCAACCCCTGGTCCTGTGGACAGGAGACTCGGAGCAGACACCTGGCGGTATTGATCGGGCAGCTCGCAACGCCAAACGGGCACGACAACTACTGTTAGCCAAAAAGCATGGCCTGCGAAGCGACCGCAACTACTACATGCCCGCCAACCTTGCCGATGCAATGATCCGACTGCTAGATGGTTCGGCAAATGAAGGCTTAGCGGCTCTTAGTCAAATCCTCAAACGAGGACAGTCCACGTTAGGTCAGCTATGGACAAGTCACCTCTCGCCGCAGGATGAGGAAGACCTCAGAGCAGCCAGCACTGTGCTTCCAGGCCTCAAAGCCCAATTTGAAGCCGCCCAGCCAAATATGCAACGACACTCCCGATTCGTAGACTCGGAACTGCTGGCGGGTACCGCTCTCAATTTTCCACGGTCTCTCGTGCGCCTTGCCTGGATTTTGCAGCATGCCGCTACCCTCCTGCCCATGGCTGGTGACATACAAGCAGTATTAAGCTCTCAGACCGCCGGCGTAAGTGACATCCATGCCTGGGGGTTAATGCTTCCGTCCAGTTCCAGGGTTAGTCCTGTGACATACCATGCAGTAGTTGCAGTTAGATATCCTAATCTTTGCAGGAAGATCAATGGCCTATGGGAACTAGGAAGTTTTGCTTCGGGAGGCCTTCCCGACAAGCCACCCGGGTTCCAACTAGTGCTCTGGGATACTAATGCTAGGATCAACGGTTTGGTAGCGACGGATTTAGAAACTCTAGTGGCAGAAGTACTCAGCCCCTTTCCTCACAATGCTGGATTTGCCGATGGACTTTTCACAATGACCACAGCAACTGATCATAAGAACAATTTGAACCGCTCTGTGCTTAAAAGAGATTATGTTCGCACCCTGCGTGTAGAAACAATAGCCAATTCGGCAGGAGGAACAGCGCAGGTATCAATCGTAGCTCAGCCCAGTATTGGATTTCTCAACACTAAGTATTACTCCAATGGCTCTCCTACAGAAGATACTGAAGACTGCCTAGGCAGAATCACTGTCGGACTCACTCGGTCCAAATCGTTAACCCTGCTGGTCTCCCCGCTAGACATGATGGGGCTCATGGGCATGGCGCATGGCACAGGTGATCGCTGCCATTGCATATGGCATCCGGGGCCTACGGAGAGGAGAAACGACATGGAGCATGCCAAAATTTGACCCTGACCCAGTCCAAGAGAATCTAGCACAGCTAAGTCGGTGGTCACTCAATTCGGCACCAACCTGGGACTACCCTCCCCTTGCAATTGCCAATCAATACTACGATCAGCAAGCTGACGAAGTGAAGCGAGCAAGATATCGGCTGATATTGGTGCGAGGGTCAGACCTTAGATGGCTGAACAGGGAGCGCTTCCAAGAAGTTCAAGCAGGGTTACGAGCTCAACACAAGTGGCTCCCCGAGCAAAATCTCCCTTTCTCTGAAGTTGTTCTATATGCCTACGCTGCTGATCGCACACACTCTCCCACGTACGTGTGCCTACCCTCAGGACTGTACAAAGCACGCACCGGGCACATAGTAGCACAGACGGGCCCAGAACAGGAGATCCTGTCCCTGCCTGGCATATACTTTTTTGATGGATGGCGATTACACCCGAAGTTGCCGATCCCAGACCACTTGCCACGCGCAAAAGAGGCGCCAGTCCAAGGTACCGCTCTCGCGGCACCTGCACCTGATACGGAACCCAAACGGTCGCCAGAAGAAGAAGAAGCACGAGACATCCTCGCAGTCGCTGCCAAGAACCAGCCCGAAGATGGGCCAAGCACAAGAAGAGCAGCTGTTCGCGCATGCAAATACTTACGAGCAATGGTCAGCCAATATGAAACCACCATCCAAGCCGTGCACAGTGCCGCCCGCACCCACACGCAAAGAAGCAAAGGCACGGTGGGACCTGCAGTTGACTATCGCCCACAAGGAGAAGCCCTCCCCGTCATCTCGGCGGACCTAACCTCCGAATTGTTGCATTGTCTGTCCACGCTCCCAGACCCATGGCCCCTAGCTAAGATCACCATAGACATGGAGAAACCGAGCCAATGGGTCTCAAAGTTGTGCAGACTTTATTTTGCTGACGAGTATGCCAAGCCAACAGTTGGGTTGCCCTCGCGTAGGCATGTTCCGGACATCGCGGGTGCACTACGAGCAGTTCAAGCCATCCTCCCTAAACTCGAAGTCAAAATGATTGAGTTCTTAGCTGAATGGATGGTAACTCTTCTAATGCCCAGACCCTCGCAAGGATTGGAAGTTGAGGCATCCCCCCCCCCCCCCCATCAACCTTTCCTTTGTGATGCTAAAGGAATACTGGTTTAGAGAACTGTATCTAGGCCTGAAAGTCACAGCGTCCTTCGACCGCTCTGAATCATACACCAGAGTGATCGATGGTCAAGTAAGATGTATCACGCCTGAAGTCAAGCCGCAGAATTTGCAGGTTATCTGGAATGTGCAGTTCATCACAGTCTTTGTGCCGGCATGGATGATCCCGCCCGTCTACCATAGCCTGCGCAGAGAAAGCATTAAAACTACGAGTTCTGCAAGTCCGATAGGAGTCCAGTCAGTCCGTCCCACCTGGTTCGAAGACACAACACCCAGGGACACTACATCCCAGCAACCTCAAGACCCTCAAAAAGAGCAACCCCAGCCACTGCATGGGCTGAAGTTAGTCATCAAAGAAGAGGTGCTACCAGCGACTGACCAACCACAATTCCAGTCACTTGAGCTGCTGGCTGGCAGAGGTCTCTTAGCACCTGACACATGGAAGTGCAAACGTGCACAAGTCAGCCTCAAAGCAACTAT
>CAMXCT020003981.1:0-48733 GCA_947184155.2 Cladocopium goreaui
GATGGTAGTAGATAGTAGTAGATAGTAGTAGATAGTAGTAGATCACGAAAGGTAGCTCCCCAGGGGCTACCTGGAGTTTTACTTTACGAAGTAAAGGGGAGGGCGGCCAGCCCCGTTACCTGATTATTCAGGAGATTGCTAGTCATTTTAGTACCCCCCCCCTTCCACGCCTCCCACGCACCCTAAGAGCAGCCTCAAAACATTGTAATTTACAGTATTTTTGTTCTTTTCGGATCAAGAAACCACATTTTGTTACATGGTGAAACCTCCGTAAATGCCAGTGTTTTTGCTAGGTGCTGGCCAAAAAACACTGTAAATACTGTGCTTTTTGCTACCAGAGGCAAAAAAACATCGTAAATACCGTGGTTTTGGGCTTCCGACCCGCCAAAAACATTTGTATTTACGATGTTTTTTGCTCCGCGAGTTGCAAAAACACGCGAAAACGCCACCTATTTGACGATTCTCGGCCACTACGGAACCGAGAAAAAACGCTGCAGGGGTAACACCACCACCACCACCACCACCACCAGCAACAACAACAACAACAACAACGACAACGACAACAACAACAACAACAGCAAGAACAACATCATCAACAACAACAACAACAACCACAACCACAACCAACAACAAACAACAACACGCAACAACTCACAACAACACACAACAACACACAACAACACACAACAACACACAACAAAACACACAAACACAACAACACACAACAACACACAACAACACACAACAACACACAACAACACACAACAACACACATCAACACATAACAACACACAACAACACACAACAACCAGCGAGTTGCAAAAACACGCGAAAACACCACATATTTGACGATTCTCGGCCACTACGGAACCGAGAAAAAACGCTGCAGGGGTAACACCAACACAAACACCAACACCAACACCAACGCCACCACCACCACCACCAACAACAACAACAGCAACAACAGCAACAACAGCAACAACAACAACAACAACACGCAACACGCAACACGCAACACACAACACGCAACACGCAACAAGCCACACGCAACACCACGCAACACCACGCAACACCACGCAACACCACGCAACACCACGCAACACCACGCAACACCACGCAACACCACGCAACACCACGCAACCCCACTCAACACCTCTCAACCCGCACAACGAGCGTCAACACCGCAACACACAGCAACTCACAGCAATCCACAGCAACCCACCAGCCCACACATCAACAAACGGAACACAACATGAACCAACAGGACACCCGGAACACACAACAACACACAGCAACACACACCAACACACAACAACACACAACAACACACAACAACACACAACAACACACAACAACACACAACAACACACAACAACACACAACAACACACAACAAGACACAACAAGACACAACAAGACACAACAAGACACAACAAGACACAACAAGACACAACAACACACAACAACACACAACAACACACAACAACACACAACAACACACAACAACACACAACAACACACAACAACACACACACAACAACACAAACAACACACAACAACACACCACAACACACACAAGAACACACAAGAACACACAAGAACACACAACAACACCAAAACAACACAAACCACAACACACCACAACACACCACAACACACACAACAACACACAACAACACACAACAACACACAACAACACACAACAACACACAACACACAACACACAACACACAACACACACAACAGACAACAGACAACACACAACACACAACACACAACACACAACACACAACACATAACACACAACACATAACACACAACACAACACACAACACACAACACACAACTCACAACACACAACACACAACATAGAACACAACGCACAACATAGAACACAACACACAACACACAACACACCACAACAACCACAACAACCACAACAACCACAACAACCACAACAACCACAACAACCACAACAACCACAACAACCACAACAACCACAACAACCACCACAATCACAACCACAAGAACAACACCAACAACCACAACAACAACAACAACAACAACGCAACGACAACCACAGCATCAACAACAACAACAACAGCAACAACAACAACAACACCAACAACGCCAACACCAACAACACGACCAACAACACCAACACCACCAACAAACCCAGCCACACCAGCAACACTAACAATACCAACAACACCACCAACACCAACAACACCAGCATTAACAACACCAACAACACCAACACCACCAGCACCACCAACACTACCAACACCACAACCACCGCCAACCCCAACCACACCGCCGAAGCCTTTCCGTCGCTTTTACCAGACTCCACTTTATATTTCTAGAGAGAAAAAGGCCGCGTCGCTTTTACCAGACTCCACTTCATGTTTTTTTCCTTGCCCTCTCTCCTTTCTTTTTTCTCCGGTTCCTTTCTTGCTCACCTACCTTTCGTGTTCCCCCTCTCAGGTAGTAGTAGATACTAGTAGATACTAGTAGATAGTAGTAGATAGTAGTAGATAGTAGTAGATAGTAGTAGATAGTAGTAGATGGTAGTAGATAGTAGTAGATAGTAGTAGATAGTAGTAGATGGTAGTAGATTGTAGTAGATAGTAGTAGATAGTAGTAGATGGTAGTAGATAGTAGTAGATAGTAGTAGATAGTAGTAGATAGTAGTAGATAGTAGTAGATGGTAGTAGATAGTAGTAGGCAGATAGTAGGTAGATAGTAGGTAGATAGTAGTAGATGGTAGTAGATAGTAGTAGATAGTAGTAGATAGTAGTAGATAGTAGTAGATAGTAGTAGATAGTAGTAGATGGTAGCAGATAGTAGTAGATGGTAGTAGATAGTAGTAGATAGTAGTAGGCAGCTAGTAGGTAGATAGTAGGTAGATAGTAGTAGATAGTAGTAGATGGTAGTAGATAGTAGTAGATAGTAGTAGATAGTAGTAGATAGTAGTAGATAGTAGTAGATGGTAGTAGATGGTAGTAGATAGTAGTAGATAGTAGTAGATAGTAGTAGATAGTAGTAGATAGTAATAGATAGTAGTAGATAGTAGTAGATAGTAGATAGTAGATAGTAGATAGTAGATAGTAGATAGTAGATAGTAGGTAGTAGGTAGTAGGTAGTAGGTAGTAGGTAGTAGATAGTAGATAGTAGATAGTAGGTAGTAGATAGTAGGTAGTAGATAGTAGATAGTAGATAGTAGATAGTAGATAGTAGATAGTAGATAGTAGATAGTAGATAGTAGATAGTAGTTAGTAGGTAGTAGGTAGTAGGTAGTAGGTAGTAGGTAGTAGGTAGTAGGTAGTAGGTAGTAGGTAGTAGGTAGTAGGTAGTAGGTAGTAGGTAGTAGTAGTAGGTAGTAGGTAGTAGGTAGTAGGTAGTAGGTAGTAGGTAGTAGGTAGTAGGTAGTAGGTAGTAGGTAGTAGGTAGTAGTAAGTAGTAGTAGTAGTAGTAGTAGTAGTAGTAGTAGTAGGTAGAGTAGTAGTAGTAGTAGTAGTAGTATAGTAGTAGTAGTAGTAGTAGTAGTAGTAGTAGTAGTTAGTAGTAGTAGTAGTAGTTAGTAGTAGTAGTAGTAGTAGTAGTAGTCGTAGTTCAGTCGTCAGCGCAGTCGCAGTCGCAGTCGCGGGTCCGCGGTCGTGGTCGTGGTCGTGGTCGTGGTCGTGGTCGTAGTCGCAGGCGCAGGCGCAGGCGCAGTCGCACCGCCGCCGCCGCCGCCGCCGGTAGTAGGAGTAGTAGTAGTAAGTAGTAGTAGTAGTAGTAGTTCGTAGTAGAGTAGTAGTAGGGGGGGGGGGGGGGGGGGGGGGGGGTGACTTTGATTCAGACGAAGCAAAAACGCGCGGGAAGAGAACAAAGGAACAAGTGCAAGCCAAGAACAGAAACAAGTACAAAACAAGAACAGACACAAGAACAACACCTTACAATCAGACACGCCGGCAGGCCGGCGGATTATAAATAAATACCACACACAGACACAGATATATATATATATAAACTTAGTTCTTCAAACTTCACGATGGCTGTTGATGGCTTATAGGCGCAGCTGAGACCTCCACCTTCCACTACAACGCAGCTATGAATGCTTGTGCCACCACTGAAATGTGGCAATCTGCGTTGAATTTGCTGAAGCTTGGCGGTGGATTAGGAATATATGGAAATGTCATGAAATGTCTCAATGAACTTCAAATCTTGCTACCGGCACTGTAGAAACTGCTGAGCATGTTGAAACCAATGGGACAAGGGCTTAGCGGCTGGAGACAACTTCCGTGCTGCTCTAATTGAAGCAGGCAGGAAATCGCAGAGTGACCAAAGCTGAGTCTGAGTCTCTGATGACCAAGCTTCGAGGAGGTGATGTATTCCAATCCATTCTTCAGCTTCAAATCACTTCAGGGATTTCAAACAGCTACTTAGCGTCATGGTGTCATAGAGTCACATGACAAATAGCCCCAGTTGCACACCGAAAGCCTTCAAAGCCGCCACCCCTGGTGTGATGATCAGCATTTCCAAGCCAAGGTCGTCCATGTCAGACAACAGGCTAGAGCGAACTATCATCAGCTTCAGTAGTGCCATTGCGGCGTGTGAAGGCTCTAATTGGGAGCGTGCTGTGCGACTTCTTGAATTGTCCTCCAAGGACCGTTTGAGGCTGGGAGGGATGAACACTTGAATTTGTTCGATGCTTGAGACATTTGGAGACTCTTTCCATTATGACATGATTTTCCGCAGAGCTGGTCAGCGTACACACTCAAGACACCAAGCAGGGTAATTTCTTTGCAACTCAGGCACAACATCATCATCTACAATAGCACCATGAATGCATGTGCAAGTGCTACTCGCTGGAAAGTTGCTCTCTGCTTGCTGGAGTCCTGCCAACGGGCCGAGCTTTCACCAACGGTTGTCAGTTATGGCAGCGCAATTTCTGCATGCGAGAAGGGGGGTGAATGGCAACTGGCATCATTTGTTTTCCATTCTTCCCGCGAAGTCGCCGTTTTTCCAAACACCATCACCTACGATGCGTACATCAGCTCTGGTGAAAAGGCAGGACAGTGGCAGCTTGGAATCCACTTGTTGCACTCCATGTGCCGAGACAAAGTCGAAAGGATTGACGTCAGCTTCAATGCCGCAATCAGTGCTTGTGAAAAAGCTGGACGCTGGCACTTTGCCGTCCAAACACTCGGAGCCACAGCCAAAAATAGGCAGAGTGTCAATAACTTGTTCGCGGTGAAATGCGGTGAATCATGATAAGACCACACGTGGACAACAGATCACAAGAGTACCAATTGCGTTCATTTCGGCTAGGACTTGGCTGTTTCGTTTCAAATTTTCTTGCGTGTTACATGCTGCAGGCCTCTGCCCCAAGCCATGCCTCCAAGGTTGCATGAGCTGTGCTGTAGTTGCACCGGACTTCATCACTTTTGACTCGTCCATCAGTGCTTGTGAGAAGGGTGAGCAGTGGGGTACTGCTATCCAACTTCTCAAGGGTATGGTGAATGCGAAGGTTGAGCGAATCGTGGCCTGTTTGCGCTTTCAGCCGTTGCAAGCAAGTCAAACAGTTTGCATTGATGTGCCTGAATATGCTGTGTAATCTTTGTACATTGTGGTGGGAAGAATCCTTTGAGAAGCCCTGGCAAAAAATGTACATCACTATGCGGAGGTCGCATATACAAAGAGGCGCAGCGAGATGTACACATATGCATACATTTGCACACATGCAATCATATGCATAATCATATAATACGTATGAGTATGCAGCTTCATGCAATGCCATGGAACGTGTGATTTTATGTGATGTGATGCAATGCAGTGTGCTTTTGTCAAGAGTGTTGCTGTGTGCTGTGTTGTGTGTCAGGTTGGGTTGGGTTGGGCGGGGTCGTGTCGTGTTGCGTCGTGTTGCGTTGGGTTGTGTTGTGTATTGTTTTGTGTAGTTTTGTGTTGTGTTGCATCGTGGGTGTACCGGCAGGTGTGCATTCGGTCAACTCCCACATATAGATGCATTAGATACCCAATAATATTGATAATTATTCAATGTCACATTTCATCATGTCATAGTATTCCTAGTCACATGGCAGTGCCATTTTTCCGTCGGATTCTAGATGCCCATTGTTGGGTGCGCATGGCACAAGCATAGAAGGAATTTGTTGCCTGTTGTGGCCAGGCATTGGCCACGGCCACTGAGGTAATTAGTTTCAACTCAGCCATCAGTGCATGTGAAAAGGGCGGCCAATGGCTGCGAGCACTGAATGTGCTTCGCTGTGGCTTGCCCTTTGCATTTTTGAGGCCCAGTGATCCTGGGCTGCATTGTGAGGGAGAGATCTTGCAGGCTGCAAGCTATCAGAATGAAAGAACGAGCACTGCAACTCGCATGGCTCTTTTAAAGACTCGAAACAGCCCAAACACAACAGCCCAATGCAAGCTATCGAAAGCATTCATGAGCAGCTTTGGAGTTTTTGCTCCGAGTAGGCGCGTCACAGTTGATAAAGACAGCCTGCCAGTACTCAACGAGCTTCGGGTTCTCCCTAGCGCCATTTCCTCCCAAGTTCCCTTGAGCCTAAGGTCATCAGCTTCAACTCTGCTATCAGTGCATGTGAAGTTTGTGGATGCTGGCAGGCGGCTCTCAAACTGCTTGACGTGATGCCGCGGGCAAAGTTGACGCCTACTGCGGTTACTTGCAGCTCTGCAATCAGTGCTTGCGACAAAGGCGAGCGATGGAGGCTGAGCGCCATTCAGTTGAAATTCAATGCCTATATTTATATATTTATATATATCTGCACAATTTAGAGCGAGGGCTGACGAGGTACGAGGTGAATCTTTGCAATTTAAGCGAGGTGAAATAATTAAATTCAGAAAACGAGGTGGGCAGAAATTGCTTTCAAAGCATGTGCAACGAGTGAAAAACAACTTTTCGGGCTCCAGAAAGTTTTTTTGTGTTCCCATCAGAGTGAAAAAATAGAAAATTAAGGGTGCATTCAGACCCGTCTGGAGCCCGAAAAGTTTTTTTTATCGTAATTCAGTCAGTGCCCTGTGGTGGCATGCCCGGTTGTTCCAGGACTTCCGTATTTGTTCTACAGTGAAACCACTGTTTAAGAACCCACTGCATTAAGAACCTCAGGGGCTGGATTGCTGGATTCAACTCTGTCTACCAGCTAATTGAAATAAGAACCCTAGGGAACCCTGAAATTTTGGTCAATAGTTCTTATTCACCTTTCCCAGGTAGCGCGACTAGATTCTAAAATTGCTAAAGCTTGAGGTGTAGCGGGGTATCTTGGTGCTGCTGCTGCAGCTTCTCTTCTCTGGGGTCGAATTTGGGGGGAATCGAGCCCCTGCAAATCCGCTTGTAAAAGAGGCATCTCGGAAACAGGAAAAAACTTTTTAGGCCCTGAAAAGTTTTTTCAGCATCCCCAAGCCTCTGGAGCCCAGAGCGTTGCTGCAACGACGACAAAGATAATTCAAAAAAGTTCAACCCAAAAGGAGGCAGAGGACTAGTTCGAATGGCTTGCGGTCGAGAAAGAAATGGGACGAGGGCTGAAATCCGTTTTGAATGTAACGAGGCGAGGACTGAAGATTTAATCAGAGGGGAAAAGTAGATTTAAGACGAGGAAACCGTTTTGAATTTAAAGTAAATTTTGCAGATATATATATATAATTATATATACACAGTGTAACGATGTGTAACGGGGAAGTGTGCAGAATAGTACAAGCAAATGTGCGCATTTTGCGCTGTTTTAGCTGGATTTGAAGGTGCAAGACAAAGTGAACAAACTGTAGATCAAGACATGATTGCGGGATGAATTTGCCCAGACAGAGATGAGTTATGTAGAATCTTGAGGGGCAACACTAGACCTAAATTGAGATGATTGACTTTGCCCTGCCCAATGAGAGTGTGGGGGCAAGAGGAAGCTTATCAAATGGATCAGTAAAGTATAAACAACAGATACAGGGAGCCTCTTTGCAAAGGAGCCCAGGGTCAACTGGACACAGACATGCTTGAGCATGCTTGCCTGCCCATGCCCAAGGAACTGGGCTCTGAGCTTTTTGGACAGGTGGTTGACTAGCTTGCCGACCCTACCGAAAGCCAATGAAGTGACTTGCAGAGCTGCCATCAATGTGTCCCGGCGTCAGAAGTAGATTTCAGTGTTCGTATCGCATGTGATTTGTTTCGCTGCAATGATTTTGACTGCCGCTGCATCACATCGCAAAGGCATGCATCAAGGGCGGCCTTTTGGTGCATGCTCTTAGCATTCTGCATCAAGCCAAATTTGCCATTCTGCGCCGGTTGCCCGAAGGACAGATATAGTATGATATAGTTACTATGGGATTGTTTACGTTTTATTTTTAATGCTTTAATCTTCCTCCTGCGTACTGCAGGGTAGAAGCCTTCCCTGCAATGCTCGTAGTGTTTGAAGACTTGCACATGTGCTCCGCTGAACAAAGGGTCAGCCAAAGCAATGGGGCACATTGCATAGCATTTAAGGATATTAAAACATATGTCCTGTTATGTCCTCGAAATTGGGATTTGGCGTCGTGTGCAGTGCGCGAAGTCCTTGCAGTTTCACCGCTTCACTGACGGGTCCTTAGAGATTCTGAAGTTGGCACTGCTCATCACAAGCTGCTACCTTGTACACTGCGCGCAAGTGGAAAGTGTCTGAGTTGGTCGAAGCGTTTGGTGCGGCGATTGCGCGTGTGTCGTTAGATCAATTGCTCTTGCTGAGCCATGATTCAGTGTCCTGAGGGCGCCAGTGCTTAAACCATCCACCTTCCTTCCACCAAACATGGCAATTTGATACAATTTGATGGTTTTGAGTCATTCTGGATCATTGATGATGTTTCTTGATGTTTCTGGATTCTTGCTTGGTCCGAATGACTTGAAATTGCCTCGGGTCATCTTGGATCATTGTGCTATGAATTGTTCTGAGCTTGTGATTTACTTTTTCGCCAGTGCCCATTTTGAGTCTGCTATCAGTGCCCGCACTCCCATTGTGACGTTGCGAAGATCCAATGGCTCCCATTGCCATGACTCAGGTGATGAAGCTGAACAGCCGTCCCTCGTTTCGGTTGAAAGTGCCTGCTACCGATATTGTCTTATATATTTGTGTCTGGAAATTTGGTTTGTCATGGCTAGAATATGTCTGAATATATATATATACATATATATATATATAATACACACATATAATATATATATAGACATATATATATATAAATGTATATTATTATGATACTATAGATGGCGGTTTATTCTGCACACACATGTGGTATAATATTGACTCAAAACCGTGGCTTCCTGCTGATACTCGTAGCATGTAGCGCAAGAAGAATGATGATTATCGCTGCGGAAAGAACAGATGAACGTACAATGTACACATCCGTAATCATCTCCTTGTCCAAAGACAGACAGATGATCATAGAATATCACTAGCTGTCGCATCGACATTTTGGACGAATCATCACACCTTTTTGTCCTGTTCCGCTTTTAGGCTCTTCAGTTTAGTTCTTAATGCTTGCGGCCCCTTGCAACAAGTGTCGCTCAGGGACACAACCTGCAGGGGTCTCTTGGTGTCTTGGCTGTTCTTCTTTGGAAGTAAGCCAGGATTTCCTGAAAAAGAAGTGGGGGTTGCCTGGGTTGCGTGGATTGGCCGAGGAGGCGGCGCTGTCTGGAGCACGTTTTGTGTGAGCTTTGTATAACCTGGACTCCTCGCTGGCATCTAGCTCAGGCTCCGCTGAGGGTCGCGCCCTCTTGACGGCAGCCAAGAGCAAGGCCGAGCGTCCGAGGTCAAGGAGTCCCAGGGACGAGCGCCCACCTATATCCCTCGTGCGCCTCCACCGCCAGCACCCCCACGTAGAGGAGAGCGAGAACCTAGCCCGGAAAGCCTTTATTCAGAAGGTGAGGAGAGTGAAGAAGAAGATCAGGCACGAGATGCCCCCAGTGAAGGTAGAAGAAAAGGATAAGGAAAGAGAGAGAAGGGGGAGCCACAGGCCGGCTGAGCCTCGATATCCACGAGATTCTCATCGACAGCACAGAGGAAAGAAGCGACGAGGAGGAAAGAAACATCAGAGGAGGTACAGGGACGCAGAGGATCCCTTTAGGAAGAGTCACCGCCGTCTAGACAGCCTTGGCAGGTGACTTCCGTGAGGGGTTGGAACGCCGGGCCTAAGGGTTCTAGGCGGTCCGGAGGGAATGTCATTCCCCCCTGATCCCCCTGGCGGATGGCAAGAGGAAGTGGAATACTTTCCCTCACCTTCAGATATCAGAGAGACCTGTCCGAGGCAGAGTTCTGGAGAAGGAGACATGTGCCGCCAGGATCTACCTTGGTGTTCAAGGATCCTTCCCAGGGAGAAGGCCCAGATGTCCCCGATGCCGCTGTGCTGGTTTTGGAAACCGAGTCACTGCAGGAAGGCATCTGGCTGACAGTAAAGGGCATATATGGGCCAGCACCGAGGAGGAGAAAAAGAAAGTGATGGGCTATTTCAAAAGCAAGAAGCGGAAGATACACCTTTGTTATCGGAAGCCTCAAGAATGTTTCCAATACGAACACGAGGGCCTCCACCTGTCCAAATTTCATTGGTATCCCCCGGGAGATCTCACTGCCAGTTGGTTGACCGCTCATGGAAGGAAGGCGGTTACAGATGGAAAGGCCCTGGCGGCAAAGACAACTACCGATCCCGCAGACGAGAAAAGGAAGGAAGCACATGGTGCATGGCGAGAGCGAGGTGGAAACTCGGCTATCAGCCCTGCGAAAGCGGGTTCCGGAGAGAGTCTCTTTTTCCGCATCTGCGGCAAGGCTAGGACGTCAACGGGAAGACGAACCCCGCATGGAGGGTGGGGCTGGCAGGTTTGGCGCACGCCCCAAATCACCCTCTGCGGCAGTGGTCCCCTTGGTGAAGAAGGAAGTGGAAGAAATACTCAGCGACACTGCATCCGAGGCCAACAAGAAGAGCAAGCAGAAGAAGAAGACAATGGCCGATTCGCTCCTGAAAGCAGCTCGAGCCACAAGGAGAAGAAAAAGAAGAGCAGGAGTCGCTCGAGGTCAAGGAGAAGGAGAAAGAAAAGGAGGCACAGCTCGGAATCCGAGAGCGGAGAGGGCTTGAGCAGGGACAGCTCTTCGAGCGAGGGATCAATGATGGCCCCGCTGAAGAAAAAGTCCAGGAAGACGCCGGGCTCAGTCTTTCAGATGTTGGAAGAGCAAGCCATAGAACAGCTCTCAGCCGACGGGATTTTGGAGGAGGATTAGGAGCAGCTAGGGCAAAGAGGACAGAGGCCGAAGATAGGAACGTACTATCTTGTCAGCTGATCCTGAAGCCAAATCTGGACAGCAAAAGCCGCGATGCATAAGAACTGGCAATGCTGGCGAGGTGCCTGGACCTCCTTCGAGAAGGCCGTTTGCCCGAACTCGCGGACGTGCTGTCAGTACGGCTGCTGGCGGTGGACACGTCGACGCGACAAGGCTGGGCGATGGCCAGGCATCTGGAAGCCTTCTGCGAGGAGGACACGGGGAGTGTCAGAGTGTGCCCCAGCACGTACTCCTGAGTGCTCAAAAGCACGCCAGACAGGTGGAGAAGGCCGGAGGAAGGGGTTCCTGGCAGAGGTGGCCGCAATCCTACGGAGGAGATTGGGGCGGCGACGTCAAAGGAAAGAACAAGTTCAAGGATGGGAAAGGCAAAGGCAAGAAGGGCAAAGGAAAAGGAAAAGGAGGTTGGAACAACTGGAGCCCGGAGAACAGAGAAAAAGGAGGAGAGAAGGCGAAGAAGGGCGAGGGGGAGACTTGATGACTCCTCCTTGCACTACAAGCTCAGTGCTGGAGAGAGCAAGCCGGGAAGAAAGTCCCAAGGTACAGCAGTGCATGTCCCAGCTGGGTGACGGCCCGTTGTTGGGGTCGACATCGTCTGTGCTGGATTCCCGTGATGGGAATAATCCAGAGTTCGCAGTGGGGAGGCCTGTACCAGCCGTGCTCCCTTTAGGAGCTGGCGGCGCAGCACCCTCGACGCGACTTGAGTGGCTGAAGCAGCTCTGTGCAGTCAAGAGCATGATTGAGCCGGGAGTCAAGATGGCATGGGGGCTGAAAGCTGGTTGGATCACACAGTTTGATCACCGCGCTGGACCTACGCGGCGGGCTGTTCCCCCTGCCACTTGTCATACCAGCCGATATCCCTTGGGTGGATGCCAGTCAAGGGACTGGCTATAGTATGGAGCTTGGAACAGCTGCTTGGGTTGCTTTAAAGGCTGCGCGGCTATGAACGCGCTGTACGGCTACCCCAACGAGGGCTGGACTAGACAGCCTGGAAAAATTCATGCAGCCGTGCTTGAGGGTTTGAAAGAGAAAGTGAGGCGGTTTCTTTTAGGAGCGCTTGCCCCCGAAATTTGTTTTGATGATGTGGTTAGGGATTTGAAAGAAAAGAAAGTTTCTTATACGGGGGAAGAGATTTCTCAGCCTCATCCGCTGAGTGCAGAACAAATTGAAGGGGGCCTACCCCCTAAGGGGCATGGTGGATCTGTCCCTCTTCTTCCTTTTTTGAAGGGAAGAACTCGTTTTTTGCTGGAGCACCCTGAAGAATCATTATTACCTGAGCACGAAAGAGGAGCCTGTGCAGTTTCAGCAAAAGTACATATCTGTAGAGGACAAGAGATGGATGTTTTTAGACTGATGGAAGAAAGGGGTATCATTTCTTGGGTGCCTGCAGACGTTGCGTACACCGACAAACGTGGGACTTATTTATCGGGTCTTTTTGGAGTCGTCAAACCAAACAAGTATACGATAAATAAACGTCCGGTGTTAAGAGTTATAATGAATCTTATACCTATAAATGGGTTGTTCCAAGTGTTGCGGGGTGATATTAATTATCTGCCCAGTGCAACACAGTGGTTACCCATTTTTCTACAATCGGGAGATCAGATCACCATGTCACAGGCCGATATGTCAGCTGCCTTTTACCTCTTTGAATTGCCGGTGCAGTGGCAGAAGTACATGTGTTTCAATTTTTCGGTTAAGGGTCATCAACTGGGGTTTACAGGCGACGCTGCTTTCAAACTTTATAGGCCAACATGTCGTGTCCTGCCAATGGGATGGAGTTCATCAGTAGGTATTATGCAAGCTATATCCCGAGAAGTCCTTTTATCGAGGGGGTTGCCTGAAGATAGAGAGATAAGAAGGGGAGTCAAGCCGCCACCCTGGTTCACTCAGGCCGCAAGCGCGGCTACCGAGAGCCGAGCGTGGTGGCAAGTGTACCTGGACAACTTCCTATCGGAGCTGAGGGAGAGTTCTCCCACAATGTGGCTTTACAGCAGAAAGCTTTGGAGGCATGGCATTCAACTGGAATTTTGACAGCGGAAGATAAGCAAGTTCTGGGGAGTAAATCTGTTGTGGAATTGGGGGTAAGGATTGACGGAATTAATGGTCTTGTAGGAGCTTCATCAGATCGTATCTTTAAAACAAGCTTGGCCACTATGTCACTATGTATCATTTGTTGAACCCTGCTTGGAGCAAGAAAGAAGCACAGATCATTCTGGGAAGGTGGATTTTTATATTACAATACAGAAGAGCAGCAATGGGGGTTCTTTCAAAAGCACGGCAATGTCTTGAAAGTGGCCACAAGCGACGCAAATCAGAAAGCTGCATCAAGAGCTTTTGCAACTCCTATGTTTAGGGCCTCTTTTACAAGGGGACCTGACGTCGGAATACGACGGGCAAGTAACTTGCTCAGACGCCTCAGAGTCTGGGGGAGCAGCAGCAATCAGCCGCGGTTTATCATGGTCAGGGCAGTCTTACGTTGGTTGGCTTTCTGACTCCCGTCTTCATGGTATTTCCTGCCCCGTGTTGCTTATTTCACTTTTCAATGGCATAGGGGGAACATTTAGAATTTATGACATCTTGGGTGTGATCCCACACGGAAGGATTGCGGTTGATGTGAGCAAACAGGGAAATCGGGTGACGAGGACCACCTGGCCTGATGCTATTGAATTTCATGACGTCAACAACATTACGAAAGACGAGATTCGACGATGGGCAAATCTTTTTGCGCATGTTTCTGAATTACATGTATTTGGCGGTTTTCCATGCGTGCACCTCAGCTCAGCACGCGCTAATCGCTTCAACTTGGAGGGTGAAGGATCAAATCTGATTTGGAAACTAGTAGAAATTCTCCAATGGATACATGAAATTTTTGGCAGTTTCTGTAAAGTAAAGCACTGTGTTGAAAACGTAGCGTCAATGGACGAAGACGCTAGGATGGCCATTTCTGATGAGCTCGGAATTATGCCAGTGAAACTTGACCCCGCAGATTGTATGCCAGTAAGTAGGCCGAGACTTGCCTGGTGCTCGGCTCCGTTATACGAAATGACAGGGATTGAACTTTGGAAAGAACGTGAGTACGTTCGCGCCTATGTCAGTGCAGAACCTATTGATAATTGTCAGTGGATCAGACCGGGCTGGCGCTGGGACGCGGCCCCGGGAACAACTTTTCCCACCTTCATGAAATGCATCCAGCGAGTGCAGCCACCAGTGCAGCCGGCGGGGCTGAGAAGAGCCAGCGCTGATACACGTGTGCGATGGGCATCAGATCATTACAGGTACCCGCCGTACCAATATGGACCTCAATTTTTGCTACACTCACTGTGAAGGGCAACAACCTCGACTCCTGGATTCCAGTGAAAGAGAATTACTTTTGGGTTTTGGACCCGCACATGCGGCCTCCTGCATGAGCGCCTCAGACATGAAGAAAAGTAAAGAAGTATATGAAGATAGCCGATGTTCTCTTTGCGGAGACAGCTTCTCCATTCTTTCTTTTGGTATCATGGCCAGCAGTATGTGCTCTGAGATGGTGCCACGCATGACGCCGGACCAGATGGTTAAGCGCCTCGGATCGGCACCTGGGTCTAGTGCACACCCCGAAGTACAGGTACCCATGAGCCGGTGGCTATGTTATGGGGGAAATACTGAGGCACAGTTTACCGAGAAAGAGATGGTTCAACAACTGGGGTTGAGTGTGAATCATACGGGGTGTGATGTCCGGATTGTTACAGGAGAAGCAATGGGACAAAAAGCCCCTAGCCATGCGTCAGTCAAAGCTTTGTGGTCGTGTGGTGGCAATGGAAGCAACTATTCAATATTAAATGGGGTTCAAGCTCTCATATCAATTACCTTGAGATGAAAATGATCCTTAATACACTCCTCTGGAAATCAAGGTGCACCTCAAAGATAAACAAGCGTTGGCTTCATCTTGAAGATAGTATGGTTTGTCTTTACATACCCTCCAAGGGAAGAACTTCAAGCGCAATGCTTCAACCCATATGCAATAAAATTGGTGCCTTACAACTAGCCATGGGCTCAACCCTCCTTCATGGACACGTGGGATCCAGTGAGAATCCCACCGATGCAGCCAGTCGCCTTTAACGGCAATGCCGCGCACTATCCCACGGGTAGTGCTGGCAGGGAAGACGCAGAAAGCGCGCCAAAGACAACGAGCGGGAATCCGCCTATGTGATTTCACTGTGACATACTGTGACTAATAAAACCCGCTTACGTTATGAAACTGCAGTTGCCCGTATTTTGCCTTTCTTAGAAAAACAGGCTGACCTCAAGGATTTGGATCATGTTGTTTGTGATTGGATAGAAATGCAATGGGCGCGGGGCGAGTCCGTTGGTTGGATCGCTGACGCCCTCTCAGGGTTACATTTCTTTTGGCCGGAGATCGTGAAAGCTGGCGAATGTTTTCGCTCATGGAGGAGAGTTGAAGCACCTCAACGAGCCCCTCCTATGACCACCTGTATTGCAAAGGCTATTATTGGCCGCGCGGTTGACTTGAATAACCTTCCTTTTGCTTGCCTGATAGGTCTAGGTTTTCACTGCATGCTACGAACTGGGGAACTGTTGGCCATCCAGTTTAAAGATCTTGAGATATCCAGGTCTTGTGGGATCATTAGCCTTTATAGCAGTAAATCTGGCCTGCGCACTGGTACACAAGAAGCGGTGTCAATACGAGACAGTTTAGTGTTGAACCTGCTGGCTACTTTAGTCGCCGTGCAGAAACCATGTCCTGGCGAGACATTGTGGCCGTATTCGGCCCAGTTCTTTCGGGAAACCCTTAAGCGATACATGGGATTCTTTCGTCTTGCTGATTTAAATCTCAAACCTTACAGCCTCCGGCGAGGGGGAGCAACATACCTCTTACAATGTGGGGTTCCTTTGGATGTTATTTTATTACGTGGTAGATGGCGGTCACTTTCTGTGGCCCGCCTCTACCTACCAGATGGTCAGGCGCAGATTCCGCATCTGCGGATCAATTCAACTGACACAGATCGACTCGTGACTTTTGCTGCTAAATGCCCTGAGACAACTTTTCGACCGAGAGAAGCTCAACTTCTTTTCCTTTTGTTGTCAATTCTCTTATAACAGCCATGCGGCCGTGAGAAAGGGACCGTGGAAGAGCCAAGTGAAATTTGAATTTTCCGGAACAGGACTTTACTTTTTATTTCAGAGCTGTCCTGAGTTCATGCCAATTGAACAGCAGGCAGGCTCGAGCCATGTTGCCCCATGCCTTTTGGGAGCAAATGAGCTCTGAAAGATAAAAGGGTCCATGCCTTTTGGCCCTGAGAATGGAAAGAAAGTTTGTGGACATACTGGCTAAGCCAGATGGTCAAGAAAACCTTCAGGTCCAGCGTGACACAAGAAGTGTTGCATGAGTCCATAGCTGTCGCATCGACATTTTGGACGAATCATCACACCTTTTTGTCCTGTTCCGCTTTTAGGCTCTTCAGTTTACCCTTTGTTCCCTTCCCGTCCCGGAAGAGCCAAGTGAAATTTGAATTTTCTGGAACAGGACTTTACTTTTTATTTCAGAGCTGTCCTGAGTTCATGCCGATTGAACAGCAGGCAGGCTCGAGCCATGTTGCCCCATGCCTTTTGGGAGCAAATGAGCTCTGAAAGATAAAAGGGTCCATGCCTTTTGGCCCTGAGAATGGAAAGAAAGTTTGTGGACATACTGGCTAAGCCAGATGGTCAAGAAAACCTTCAGGTCCAGCGTGACAAAAGAAGTGTTGCATGAGTCCATAGCTGTCGCATCGACATTTTGGACGAATCATCACACCTTTTTGTCCTGTTCCGCTTTTAGGCTCTTCAGTTTATCCTTTGTTCCCTTCCCGTCCCGGAAGAGCCAAGTGAAATTTGAATTTTCCGGAACAGGACTTTACTTTTTATTTCAGAGCTGTCCTGAGTTCATGCCAATTGAACAGCAGGCAGGCTCGAGCCATGTTGCCCCATGCCTTTTGGGAGCAAATGAGCTCTGAAAGATAAAAGGGTCCATGCCTTTTGGCCCTGAGAATGGAAAGAAAGTTTGTGGACATACCGGCTAAGCCAGATGGTCAAGAAAACCTTCAGGTCCAGCGTGACACAAGAAGTGTTGCATGAGTCCAAGATATAGTGCACGTGTCACTGCATCTATGATTGCATGCATGTGCATCCATCGCTATCTGCATAGATATTTAATGCACAGTGTACTATTGCGTAAATTGATGGATGAATGATGCCATACTTTTTCTGTCTTCATTAAGGAGACTGGCCAGCTCTCTCCGTCGAAGCGGAATGGGAGTTGGTGGATTCAAATCATGCAATGGCAATGGTTGCATTCCCCGACGAGAACTCGGAGGAACCAATGACCTGGGCAGCCCGTCTGCTTGGTGCTCAATGTGCTCACAAGATCGCGCACAGTGAGAAAATGCAGAAAGTCATCAAGGAGAAGTCTCCTGTGGAGAGCCTAGAAACTCTTGATGTGGAAAGCATTCCCGGCAGCTTGGCTTTGGAAGATCCCTTTCCAGATCCGAAAGAGCTTGCCCGTGAAGCACGCTCCAAGCATGTGGCCAAGGGTTGCGGGCAAACAATTCGCTCGAACACCCAGTGTCAGTGGACGACGGTGGTGGCAGAGGAGGATGAAGATGCTTCCCATTTGCAGATGCTTCGCAAAACCCCAGTGAGAGTGAAAGGGAGTGGCAAGTGCCAGGTCAAAGACACAAAAGGAAAGACCATCAAGAAGAAAGACACAAAGGATGCAAAGGCTTCTCAAGAGAAAGATGATAAGATCAAGCCGAAAGAACACCCGCAGATCAAGGAGCAGACCAGCCGCATCGACATTCGTGAAGGTCTCAGCATCATGGGCTTCGCCTGAGGGCCACAGAGCGTAGCTCAGAAGTGCGATGGAATCGCGGTACTTGAGCGCATATATACAAGTATGACTAAGTATGATTTAATTTCAAATAAAAAACTAAGGCGTGCATCAAATTTGCATGTAGCCGCCACGGGCATTGAGACAAATGCAATGTCGCTATCTCAAAGCTGTGGCCCTGGCTATAGCAGTTGTACAAAACAAGGTGTGGCACATTGGCCTCATACAAGCCTAATGCAGTTCGATGGATTACAGTGATTACAGGGTCGTGTGTTTGATTAGACTTGAGCTTCCAAGCACTAGCTTGGCACATGACACTAGGTATCGGGTGTTTGCTGACAGCATTTCTTTTGGGTTGTTTAGTGGTTCTAGTTTGGCAGATTCTTCTGGCATTTTTCTCTCATTTTTGTTGCTCAACCTTTGGGGACAAAGCCTCACCAGTCGGCGTTGCGGATCTCTTGCACCATTGCTCAGCGAGATAAACTCCCGCCCAGCCTGCCACAAGAATTCCCCGCGAGTCGACGAGGAAGGCCATTTCTGGTACATTGCCGGAAGCAGAAGTGCACTTAAAATCAACAAAATGCTCATGACTCTTTATGCTTTTCTTATTCCACCAAAAATCAGGAAGGAATCTTTGAACAGCATCTGAAACTGCACCGGCAGTGCACCCGGTGAAATGGATTCCGTTTGCATGCCACCGCACAGGCTTTTGAAGATCTCGATCCTGCTCTCTTTTAAAGAACTCGTTCAAACAGAGGCAACCACATCAAATTTGTTAAGTTTTCCTATTTTTCCTTCGTGTTCCGAGGGCAGGCGTTCAGAGAATCAAGCAACTCATGGGGAAACCCTAATGGGGCATTTTCCAGGCCTTTTGGTTGTCAGGCAGCAGTAGGGCTGCGGCACCCTTGGATGATTTCAATCACATTCAATCACCTGTATGGCACCCAGTCTCTATGCAACTGCCATGCTGTCAGAATCTGCCATAATCTCTCAACTATGTCAAGCATGTCTTGGTGCGCGCGTATTAAACACAGATGTTTCATATTGTTTCATGATGATGCCATGTGCCCTATTTGGCTGGGATGCGAAGGCATAAGCATCCGCCGCTGCAGTATGAGTGTCTTCCTTTGGCAACTATCGGCTCTGGCTTCTTCACCACGCTTCTCGAGAGCTGATTGAAAATGTGACAGGGGCCGCGAATGACAAATTTGTTGAATTTTGCTACTCCATTCTATTTCTTTCATGTGATATACATGTATGAGAATGTATGAGATACAGTCAGTCCTTCCACAGAGAGGTAATACAATGTAATACAATGTATATATAATATTATATAATCAATATACGTTTGTTGGAAGCAGTTTCTAGCCCAGTACAAATTGGCAAAGACCCTTGGTTTGAACCAATACATGCCGGCGGGTTGCTCCTGCAGTACGGTGCTCAAACTGCTGAACTGGAATGGTATGCTTTGGGTGAAATGAAGTGTGCCACCTCGACAGGACCTAGACTCACAATTCAGTAGACAATGCATGAATGAAATTTCTGAGGACGTAGTGACATACAGTGGCGATGCTGAAACTACTTCTTTCATCTTTTTTCATCTTCTTTCAACGTTGAACGGAACAGTTGAGCTCAGCTGAAAGAGAAGAGCATTTCCCTCTTGACCTAGTTGTCAAGCGAGCACAGTAGTCCGAAGGCAAGCAAGTGCCATGGTGGATCCATCGAATGGGAAGCCGCAAAAACAAGGTGGGATGCAAAGCAAAGTGGCACACAACTGCTTTCAGAGAGGAAAAGGGGGATGAAAGGGAGAGGAGGGAAATCTTACAACATCTTTCTTTCAACTGGTTCGAATGTCGAACTGCTTTAAGGCAACATGCAGTGGCAGAGACACTTGCTCCGGGGGACACGTCGGACACGTCATGTTTCAAGAGTTTGCAGCTCTTCGACTTGGCAGGAATGGATTGTCCCAGAAGTCGAGTTGCTGCTGGTGCACAGTCCGAAAAAGAAAGAGGATGTCTGCCTGGCACCTGGTTCACGCAGGGACTTGACACAAATAACAGTGTACTAAGATGTACTAAGGACAAAGTGTACATATTCGGCACTTGGCCAGGGCTTTCAAGGTATCGGTCCTGACTCATCAGGATTTCATTCTCCTTACATTCATGAATATATACATGGCGGACACCTATGTCTATGACGTTCTACATCTAATCTACATCTATATAAATATATCATGTCATATAATTCTATATTCTATATCTCTATAAGTCTCTATATGCGTATATCCGTATATGCTCATGCTCGCTTGCTTCAGCCAGAGCGCCAGGTGTATCAGCTGTTGGCATCGGAGAGTTCTGGTGGCGCCTTGGGGCGCTGGATGCAGCGGCCAGCAGAAGCCACATGTGTACTGAATGGCTTGGCCAAACTGAGGCTTTTTGTTTGCTGTGTGCAGCTCGCTGCAGCTCTCGAACTAGGAAGCAAGAGTAAGCAGGTATCAGATGCTACTGCTCCTGCTTCTACTACTACTACTACTACTACCACTACCACTACTACTACTACTACTTCTACTACTATTACTACTACTACAGCTACAGCAAGTCTGTTTGCTTAGTATACAATTTCGGCATTCGTCAAGCTAGAAAGTGCCACCAGGATCTCTTTTGAGCTGAGTTGGGACAATTACAAACATGATACAATGTCTTTGATTGTGTTGCTCCTGGGGGCATGAAGGCTTCTCACATGATTATCATTGTGGCCGCAGGTGTGCCGAGCTTGCCCTTCAAGTCTTGAATGTCATGCAGTTGCTGAGCTTGAAGCAGGGACAGTGTATATATCTATATATAAAATATGCAAGTGCAAATTGGCACTGTACTGAGTCATGCTGAAGGTTTTGGGAACCCGGCGGTTTTCTCGCTTGTTTTGCTATGTGACTTGCTGAGGCTTGCCAGTGTGGAAGCCAACGTTTTCCATTATTCAACAGCTGCATCTGCGTGCGAAAAGAGCCTTGCTTGAGAAAAGGTTCTTTGAGATGTCATGCGTCAGACTCTGACACAATTGGCACAGCAGCCTTTGAGAACCTTTCCATTGGCAACTTCGCATTCAAGATTCCTTCAAGTGTCATATGTTTGACTCCGAATCCTACTTAGCTAAGGTCTGGACAGTGGACTCGGGTCCTGCAACTTCTTGCAGAGATGCCATCCGCAACTATCCAGCCAAATGCGCCTCGACTCTTCACAACGAATGCAGCACAGCACATTGCTGGCTATTGGCATAACCGGCATAACTGTATCAATCCTGGCGTGAATTTGGATCAGTTTGTTGCATGCTTGAACACTTGTTTGAACCGTGGATTTGTGAGACAAAGCCTCTGGAGCTTTACACGAGCCTTGCATAGTTCTGAACGACAACTTCTTTGATTCATGCGACTCTGAACAGCGAGTCATCGCGAGTCTTTGATTGGATGGTCTCAAGGTATACACGTTTGGCTCCGCGATCAGCTGCTGCGAAAAGGCTTGTCGCTGGCAGGAGGCTATGGCACTGCTGTGCGCTGCAGCTCCAGAGGTCAATGCATTCGCGTTCAGTGGTGCCATCAGTGTCACTATGGCTGGCAAATAGGTTGGTTTGGTATGTTTGTGCATGTTAGGGTGCGCGGCACCTCGCGCACATGAACACATTGTATACCTACAAACTCCTCTAGGCAGAAAAAAGTGCGCAACCTGCCTGTAGGCGTTTATTTCTGCCGATTCCCAGAATAAATGCCTAAGCCCAAAAAAAATGCCGAAGCTGATAAATTTTTGTATGGTCTTGTCATGTTGTTCAGTGCAGAAAAATGTTTTGAACAAAATTCCGCCTAATTCCGCTTTTTTCCGCCTAGATTCCGGTTTTTTCCGCCTAACTTCTGGGTAAAAATGCCTAGGCACAAAATGATGCCGGAGCACAAAGAACATCTTGAGACAAAAATGCCTGCATCAATATAAATCTGCCGAGTTTTGCAAACTTCCGGGTGAAAGTGCCTATGCGGCTGCCTTGGCGCCGAGGGCAGAAAAAAGTGCCTAAGGGTTCCTCGAGGTATAGTGATATAATATATATATATATGTATATATTTATTTATTTATACACATCATTATATATAATTCATTATCATTCCCCGGAGTTCAGAATTGTCGACATGAGCATTCCCTGCTACTGTAGTGTATCGAAACTTGGCGTTTGCTCTACAGTGTCCCAGTGTCCCAGTGGGCCCAGGCATGCAAAAAAGGAAGCCAATGGCACAGAGCCCTTGGCCTTTTGGAGGTGATGGAAGCTTTGAAGGACAGGATATCTCTGCAGGGTGTTGTGACACAAAGCGGTGTTGCTGCCTTGACCCCCCAAAAGACACGTTCCTTTTAGCTTCCGTTCTATACCATATTAATTATACCATATATATCTCCTTCTGAATCAGTCAGAGATGGTCAGAGTGAAGTATACCTATAAAGGATTGTTGTAAAGTTACTGGCTGACCATGAACAGCGCTTCAACTTCAAAACGACAGGTGAGCAGCGTTCTAAATTCCCCTTTACTTGTTTAGTATTGGGCTTGAAATAATTCCATCAAGTCGTAAGACTTTCCTTGGGTTTCGTAAGCAGTGCGAAAGGTTTGACGTAAGCATTGGTCACAAACATGTTGCCGTAAGCCGTTCGTAAGTCCATGTCGGGCCATGAGAGCTGGGGTTCAAACAAGGTTGTGTGCTTCATTTGGTGCATGCTATTGCATGCTATTGAATGTCGAAGATTAATTATGCCATTATGCCATTGCATATAGGGAAAGCAGGCCAGAGCGAATGCTACTTTCTTCGCGGTATTGTTTGAACATCAAACCAAAATTCACAGAATCCGAATCGGAGATCGGAAATTGCCGTAAGCTCGGCGTAAGCAATCCGTAAGCGAGTCGTAAGCGAAGGTTGCCTTCAGTGACCCCTGGCACAGAGTTGGCAAGGCCGAAGCCGGCAGTTGAGGTCCAGCAGTGCCCACTGCGCGCGGAAGTTGGCGAAGAGATTGGCGAAGAGTTGGCAAGGCGGAAGTGGACGTGGAAGTTGATGCAGACATGGTCGAGGAGAAACTGGAGGCGGAGGAAGAGGAGGAGGCGGAGGAGGAGAAGGAGGAGGAGGAGGCGGAAGAACAGCTCTGATAAAATCTAACAACCTCACCTGGCAGGTGGGGAAAAATGCATCTTCCTAGCACGTGTTTTTCACTAAAATTTCACTCTTTGGTTTGCCGGGAAAGTTTGCCGTAAGAGATGCGTAAGCTAGTTCTTTGAAATTGCTGTGCCGTAAGCAAAACCTTGGAAAACGTAAGCGAACGTAAGCTCCTACGTAAGCTTTGAATTGTTTCTCAGGAGATCAAAAGGAATTTTGAACACAGCTCAGGTGGAGGCGGATGTCATTTGCATCAGCGGTGCCATCAGCTCATGCGAGAATCTCGTCCTGATGGGAACAGTTTTTTAGCAGATAAGAATGAACAGTACGACGGTACGACAACGGGGAACAGGATGAGGGGCTTTTCAAGCTACTTACTGTACCTTGCTGCTAAGATACCGAGGTTTGAGGAATGGTTCTATCTAGATGGTTCTGCATGCCACGTGGAATCTGTGAGGAAATGTGCCAAATGGCAATCAGCTCTCTACCTGCTGCAGTCAATGGAGGACACCTTTTCGTGCATCGTGCACAGATACCTGTTTTGCAAGTCCTGGGCCCACAACAGATCAACTCCGTATTTGGATGTATTTGGATTTCAATGGATCTTCAACTTCTTTCCCCCTGGTATGGTCAGTCAAAGTGGTCTGTAGGAGGCATCAATGAAGCCTAATCTGGTGGCGCAAAATGCAGCTCTGAGTGCTTGTGAGAAAGCCAAACGATGGCAGAATGCTTTAGCTTTGCTGGAGCAGCTACCAAAAAAACGCTTGACGGCCGATGATGTTAGCTACTTGGATCTGGTCAGAGCCAACAAATCGTAGAAGCATTTAAAATCCGCGTCTACGATCGTCATCTTTGATTAGACGCCGCTGTCGAAGCATGCTGCGTTTAGAAATTAGCATCTTACTGTATAGATCTGTATAGTGGAGGCCTCGCAGTTGGAATCAGTCGGCTACTTTGGTGACGCAGTTAGAATTGCGTTCGAAGTTCTAAGTGATACTATTGGCTGCAGTCAGAATCGTTGTCACACTTTGGCCTCGAAGTACTGACTCGACACTTAGAATCTTCCAAACCAATGCAGTAAGTTCCAAAACAATGTTGCCAGAGTTGATTACAAAGCTCCCGGAATCGATTCCATTTGCCGTTTGTAATTATTCCTGATGACGGGCTGCTGCGGATGCAACTTCATGTGCGTGTTCTGCTAGTTCTGTTGGCTTTTGCTGCCATTCTATCTGCTTGTCTTGTTCTGGCATTCCTGATCAGGGGCTGTTGCTGATGAAACTTCATGCGCAGGCTTGTTTTCAGCAATTTCTGGTGGCTTTTGTTGCGGTTCTATGTACGGCTAGTCTTCTTTCCATACATGTGAAATATCTTGAAATGGCAGGTGCTGCTATTGACTGTTTGGGGTTTGCTGCGGGCTCTCTGGCTTGACCAGCATTTGCTGTTGTTTCTGCTGACTGCTGCTGTTGCTGATGAATTTTATTTGCAGGCCATTGCAGGCTTGCATTCTGGCAGTTCTGGTGGCTTTTGTAATATGCATTCAGCAATTCTAACAGCAGAAATGCCCGCGACATTCTGGCACGTAGAAATCGCTACTTTTTGCGCGCAGAACTGATGACAAAATGTCTATTTCCTAGGGTCCTAGGGTGCTACCATAAGTAGCCCCATCAGCAATAACAATTGTTGGAGCCTTGCCTATCTTGCCTCATTGGCTGATTATGCTGATTATTTGAGGCTACAATGCTACTATCAGCGCATGTGCGAATTCTAGTCATTGGCAGCTCGCTTTGGGACTGCTGCAAGAGATGGAGAAAAGGATTACCCCAGATGCTCGAACCTTAGAGCCGGGGAACTTTGAAAGTTTGAGACTTGTTAGCCTTGTGCTTCCTCACACTCCCCTTTCATGTGAGGCAGTGAGCTACAGTGGTGTCATTTTGGCGTGCGAGAGAGGCATGGCAAAGGGCAATGCAGCCTGAAATCGAGCATTGATGAGTGGAAAGATATATATATAATCATTATATTATCTATATAATACACACCCATTTATATATATGTGGGGAGAGAGAGAGATGTATACATTTCTATATATATATATTCTGGTTCTTTCTTATTTAATGTGCAATTTGCCCTTGAGTAGACGCTACTGTAAGGTGTTGGACGTCTTGAATTGTAAGTCTTCAAGTAGTGAGGTCATAGTATCATAATAGTGGCCGGTTTTGAGGCCGTCATCCCAGGAGCCGTTCTGCGAAAGACATAGCAATCTCCTCCCCAGCTTCTTGCTTAGCTTTAGCCAACACCTTGCACTCTCTTCCCATCGTATCCCAATGTATCCCATGGCAGGGAGCCGGTGGCACCTTGCTTTCCAACTCTGTGATCGCATGGCTCTGATGCGTGTCCCCATGGATGTGATCAGCTGCAGCAGCTTGATGAGTGCGTGCGAACAAGGTCAGACACTGTGGATCAATGGATCAATGACAGGGGTGTAAGAAGGAAACAGAGGTAATCGCTGAAGGAAGCAAGTGCCAAAGGACTACCAAAGAAAGGGATGTGCTAAAGATGTGCTTCTCTCATCATTTCCTCAAAAGAGGAGGGTGGCCAGGACCCTAGTAGCAAAGTATGCATGGCTCAGAGCTGGTTTGCGGTGCAGGTGGCGAATGGCGCTCAACATTAGCATTGCTCAGGAAGATGCCCAGCATCACCCTCACACCGAACCATGTTACCTTCAGAGCCTTAGCATTTTCAAATTACTGGCTTTAGACTCCAATTGTTGGGTAGTTCGGGGCCGGGCTCAGAATCGGGACTTCCAGCGACTTCATGGATCCATTGTTCTTTGATAAGCAATCTCAGGGTGTGCTACAAAAAAATGCGATGCCCTCATGCAAAATGTGCTGGAACTTGCATCAGGATTTTCAATAGAATTGCGCGAGTCATACAGTAGCTGTAAAAGTAGCTGACAGATATTTCTAGTTTCACATTTTTAGTGGCGCCGTGGAATTTTAAGGACCAAAGTTGAGGGGAAACGGGGAAACCTCCCATCATTCCCATCATTCCCACAATCGCCCCCATACCTCTGCCATACCTCTGCCATACCTCTGCCATGAGAAACCCAACAAGCAAGGGAAGTCGTGGGCTGTATCGGACGCTGCCAGCCCTAAAGACGCCATAGACTGCAGGCAGTGCAATCAGTGCCTGTGACACAGGACGTCGGTGGCAGACTGCCTTGGGCCTTTTCTACATGATGCCCGAGAAGCAGCCAGATCAATTTTGCTGCAATGCAGCGATTTTAGCTTCTGAAAAGGCCGGGGGATGCAGGAACCATGTTCATCCATGTTCATCCATGTTCATCCCATCACACTCATATACATTCATCAGGTTTGGTTTCGGCAAGTAGCAATATTCTCCAGAAAATCATGATGCTCAGACGTGCAACTCCATGCAATTCTGCTCCCAGGCCGGTCAATGGGGAGAAGCAATGCAAATATTTCACTCGATGTCCTCCCGTATAGTCGAGCCAGATCCTTGGCTGCCGCAGCAAGCTTGCCAATTATGTTAATTTATAGGCTGCGTCCCAAAACCCGCGAAATGGAAATGGATTGCACTCATTGTATGACCCAACCTTTGAATATCTTTGACTTGACATGACTGGATTGCATTTGCCTTCACATCAGATGGATCCAGGATTTCATCAGTTGCGCCGCAGCAATGCTGGCAGCTGACAATGGCTGCAAATGGGCAGATTTTGCAGCATATTGCAATACAGAGTCCTTCCTGCTTGTGAACTTCTTCCGCTCTGGATGCTGATGAGCCACCAGAGCTTGCAATCGTCAATGGCAATGTTCCACTGGATTTGGCTTCAAACAGCTTTTGTTGGAGTCAAAAGTGGTGAATCATGGTGGCTGCCGGGGAATGTCTCATGAGCGACGGAGTCCGATGTCATGAAAATGTGCTCCCTGTGGGAGCAGGACCTTTGCATAACTGCTTTCTCGAAGGTACGTCGTGTGCTGATTCGATGCAAAGATTGGAACAAACCAGAAAGCATATGAAAGCATACGTTTCGTACTTTTCACCCAAGACAGTCGAACCTGAGACCCGAAAGCCAACTTGGACTTAGTATCTATTTTACTTTATTTTTTGAATATATAATGATAATAATAATAACATATATATATACACATGCCGTTATTGACATTGAGGTGCAGGCACACGTGTTGCATGTCGTGCAGACTGAGACGGTGAAGCTCGACGAAGAAGTGTGGAATCTCAGACTTTCGCGGTGCGTTTGTGCGATAATTACTGTAGGACTCTCCGCTTGTTGCAGTGCAAAGGCTTGAAATTTGATGCCAGCACCTCGAAGGAATTCACCCTTACAAGTGCAGATTGAAGTGAGATTAAACGGTGACATGCAGCCACTATTCTTTGACGTGATGTAGATTCAGGGGTTCTACACTGACTCAACTGTCAACTGGGATCGTATACCATACAGATGCATTTTGGATTGCACGAAAATCTTCGAAAGGTAGATTGGCATTAACGGTGTATGAAAGCGTTGTCCATGCATGACTCAGGTCTCAAGTCTGAAACTCCGGATCCGATTGAAGCAGCACCGCGCTCAGTGATGCTGCGAAGGACTGCAAAATGAAAGCTTTTAAATTGCAATCCCGTACTAACTATATACAGAAATATCCTGCAGCATCCTGCAGCCAACCCTACATTGATCCACATGTACACAAATATCCATTGCTTGACCAAGGAATCGCCCGAGAATGTAATAAAATAAGATCAAATCGGGAAATCAAAGGACCGGATAACCCCACATGTCAACTTCGTCCAATAAGTAGCACAAGAAAGGCGAACACGGGAAGAGCTGTGTGTGACAGAGTTGTGCGTGAAAGATTCTTGCGTGAAAGGGATGTGGGTGAAACAGCGTGTTTAAGGGATGGATAAGGTAGCAGCGAGAACCGACAAAGTGTAAAGGGGCGGGGCAATGCAAGACTGTGATGGACTTGCGCTTTTGTGTGTGTGTGCGTGTGTGTGTGAACTATCTGAAGAGATGTAAAACTTCTAACTTTAGGTTTCCATTCTCATGGCTTCTTTATGAACTTCAGTTATGGCAGGGGGCCAGGAACCCATGACTGTCTGTCCTGGCCAACGAAGACCAGACAGCATGGGGGTGAAAACGTACCTGCAATTTTCCATTCCGTTTTTTCTGTCATGGCAACCGGCTAAGCCCAGAACGGGCACGTCGAATTTCAATTTCAAATTAAATCTCAACGGGAAAGGGGAAGGGTTAGCTTTCATTCAAACATTCTCGGCACTGGCTATGGCGATGGTAGCTCCTGTCAAGCGTATGTCAGGTGTAATTGGAGTGTTTTTGCACGTAAGATGCATTCCACAACAAAATTCGCACTGAAAAAATTTGAGCAAGTGTGTTACTCACGTCGGCTCGACAAGATGTCGTGAGCCCCTCGGGGAATACCTGTCTAGGTAGGATGTTGCATCCTTCGACTTGGCCTCTGAATTTTCACTTTTAATTTCTAGTAATTCTAGTAATTCGTCTACGTAAAGTGGAACAGATGGCCTTTTTCGGGTTTCACCGTTTCACCCGTCGAATGCCACTATGTTGAATTGCTGCCCGCTGTCTTGGGGACTCACCTTTTATGACTTGTGTGTAGCCAGCGTCATAGGGTTGACTCGTTTGAGTCTTCCTTTCTAAATTTTGCTCGAAAGACAGACTGCTGTCAAGCGACACTGACTCATATTGACTCATGAAAGATGGCAAGGTTTCAGGACATGCTTTCAGGATCTTTCAATATATGGTGATCTTTCCTTTTTGGTCGTTGGTGAGGTATAATTATGCATTAATTCGAGTCGAGAGTTTACTTAAGCCGTCCAGAGGGTTGCGATCTGACATCGGAGGGCCTCTGGGCCTTATTACGACAATTTTTCTTTGGATTGAATCAGATTCATTGAATCGTTAAATTTATTTTAATACCAAAAATATACAAAAAATATTACTACTAATATTACGATCTGGCCTTACACAGAGCGCGCGCGCGCAGTTTCCCGAGACCAATTTCCCCAAAAATCTGCCACATTTTTGGGAAAATTGGCGAATACAAACTTAGACTGTGCGAATACAAATTAAGCCCGTGCTTCCTGAGCCCCCTGCTCGGAGGTCGAAAATTTATTACTTTTTTGGGACATTCAATTTTGATTTTCCCAAAAATGTGATGCTTTTTGGGAAAATTCTCTTCTCTCCAATCAGTGTCCCACTACGCAAATGCAGTACGGTCGGTCAGGGTCGGTCGGGGGTTCGATTCCCCCCTGGTCCACTGTCGCTCGGTAGGTCTCTCAGTTGAGTTTGAATATGTGTCTCTTGAATTTGGCGCGCGCGCAGTTCGCCACAATTTTGGCACTTTAACCCCGAGCCCAATTTTCCCAAAAATTTGCCACTATTTTGGGACTTTCACCCGGGGCCCAATTTTCCCAAAAATCTGCCACAATTTTGGAATTTTTCACGGATACAAACTTTGGGAACTTTCGTTTTGCGTTTCCGTTATTTTGAATTTACCGCATGCGACTGTCGCTCTCTTGAATTCACTAGGGGGCCCACAGATATTTCAAGCTTGCTGGTCGTGGGTACGAGTGTCTTTTTGGTGCCGCTGACTTTGCATTGGAAAAAGGCCGCTGATATAGGCTCGCCAAGCTAGCGGAATGAAGTTGCACAACCAAACCAGTCGCATATTTTCATATGGCTACACATTTAGTCATGTTAACCCTGTGGCGGTGCCCTCGGTGTAGACCGCATGGCTGTTCACTGTTGCGCCCCAAGAATTGCAAGCCGCAATCTATAACGGCATGCCCTCAATTTATTACTACTAATATTACGATCTGCCTGTACGCAAACCACTTGGGGAGCAGCTTTCAGTAGCAACTTTCGGGAGCAGCTTTCGGGAGCCGCTTTGCAGAATAGATTTGGGGAAACGTTTTAGGGTAGAGGTTTGAAGAATCGCAGCTCTCGGGCAATAGCTTTGGACAGCAGCTTTGGGGAGCAGCTTTGGGAAGATGTCCGGAGCAACTTTCAGGAACAATTGCTTTGAAGAACAGCACCTTTCGGGGGCAGCTTTACAAACAACTTCGGGGAGCAGCTTTCAGTAGCAACTTTCGGGAGCAGCTTTCTAGGTTTGAAGAGTTGCAGCTTTGGGGCAATAGCTTTGGACAGCAGCTTTTGGTAGCAACTTTGAGGCGCAGCTTTCGGGAGCCGCTTTGCAGAATGGCTTTGGGGAGCCGTTTTCGTGAACAGGTTGACAGAATCGCAGCTTTAGGGCAACAGCTTTGGAGAACAGCTTTGGGGCACAACTTTGTGGAGCAGCGCCGGGGAACAGCTTTGGGTAGCAGCTTTGTGGAGCAACTTTGGACAGCTTTCCAGACCAGCTGGCAGCTTCGGGCAGCAGCATTGGAGTTTTTGGGAGCTTCTTTGGGACGTTTTGGTAGCAACTTTGAAGAGCAGCTTTGGGGAGCAACTGTGGGGAGCAACTTTGCGGCTTTGCAGCAGCATTGACGGACAGTTGCCTATAACGGCATGCCCTCAATTTATTACTACTAATATTACGATCTGCCTGTACACAAACCACTTCGGGGAGCAGCTTTCAGTAGCAACTTTTGGAGCCGCTTTGCAGAATAGCTTTAGGGAGACGTTTTAGGGCATAGGTTTGCAGAATTGCAGCTTTCGGGCAATAGCTTTGGACAGCAGCTTTGGGGAGCAGCTTTGGGAAGATGTCCGGAGCAACTTTCAGGAACAATTGCTTCCCTGAGGATCCGATATTGAAAAACTTCAATCCCTGTATTGAAAAAAAATCATTTTCAATAATATTGAAAATGGCACATGTTGGGACCTCAAAAATCAATACCATGATCAATCCTATATTGATCTTGAGATTGATCAAGATTGATTAAAATTGATGGAAAATATTGAAAATGATATTGATCGATATTGATCGATATTGATCTTGGCAAAGCTTTTTCTTTGACAAGCTGAAGGTGTCAGGGCTTTCTTTGAAGCCATGTCTACAGCAGCATTCCAGGCTTGGCTTTCTTTCAAGCCTCTAAATTATTTCATTGATTCTGAGCTGCACAGCCATGGTGTACTTTGTGATGAAAGATTCACTGATTCTCGAAGCTCTGGTTCCATGTGAGCAGCTGTGGCCCAAGGTTGCAATGTATCCCATGAATGATTCTTGCTTGTATGTCCAGCAGGTAGCTGGGTTTTGGAAATGCAGCATCAAAGCAATGTGTGCCACATAGTGGCATTTAGGCGTCAATGTGAATCTGACTTCATCTCCAAAATGGCGGTGCAACCAAATGTAATGCTGCATGCTTTCTTTCAAGCACTTCTCAGCTTTTGTGCTGTCCTTCATGAAAAAATCATCTTCTGAAATGATGGCATAGAAATTTGCCATTTGGTGGCAGCATTCAGCCATGTGGGCAAAAGCCTCACATTCACTGGCCTTCTTCCAGGCCACCATGGCTAATGCTGGCATGAGATGTCGAATCTCTCCTGCATGGCCTTTGAGCTTTGCTGGCTGTGAAAATGGGTTTCTTTCAGAAGTAAACATAGAAACCACGAGGTTGTTGTACTTCTCTGTGATGTGCAATTCTGCGTATGCTTCTTTGAGTAGTGCCCATATTTTGGCAGTGTTGCCAGGCCCAACCTCTTTTTTGGATCCAGGTGGATATGCCCAGGCATGTAGGATGGAGCCTGCCAACCTGGCAGTCACACCTAAATCTAAAGTGTGCAAGACATCGAAGCACACTCTGTATTCTGGTAGGCCACCAGGGATTTTGAACAGAGTGTGGTTGGTGCAAGGGCTTTCTTTCAAGCCTTCCAAAGATTTCATTTCCCATCCAGGTTCAGAGGTGAAATCAAAAGGGTTTTTCAGATGGTTTCCTTTCTCACAATCACAGAGCCAGCAAAATTTTTTGCTTTGCCAATGGGGGAAACCTAGGTGATTTGCATAGTATTCCAAATCGCCTAAAAAATTGAACACCCAGAAGGAATGCCCCTCAGGTGTAATTGGCTTTCTTGCAAGCCTTTTCAAATTTGTTGGCAGTGGCCTCCCTTTCCAATCCACGTCTGGGTGAAAACCTTGGAAAAGAGCAGTGAAGCTCCAAGCCATGACCTCATGGATTTCCACCCATGTGTTGGAAGCAGCTGCTGACTTTGGCCATGCAGTTATGAGGAAAGAACTATCCATGGGGTGGCTGGGATGCATTTCCCTTGGGCCTTCTTTCAGGCCTTGAGGAGCATAAAGCGTGGGTCCCCAGGTGAATGTCATTAAGGAGTCTGTGGAAAATTCGACACCATCTCCATGAAGCCAGAGAGGGATGGTTTTGTGTTTTTGGCTTTCTTTCAAGCCACTGTCCCACAGCCTGGGGTCATTGCTTTTCAAGTTTCCCCAGAAAGCTTTCAACTTGTGAAGGCCAAAAAGCGAAGGAGCCAACTTAGGATAGCTGCTGAATAATTGCCAAACCAGCAAATGTGGCAGTACAATGTGGCATGCTGCCTTGGTCTCTGGATTTTCTTCTTTGGCATCCAAGGCAGGAACCTGAATGGAAATTGTTGGGCTTTCTTGCAAGCCCCCGTGCATGGACTTTTTCAACCTAGCCCTTAATAGCCTTACAAGGTCTCTATGGCAATTGCTTGGGTATTGACCAAAGGTTCCTAAGCCGCTCAATTCCACTATGCTCTCACATTGCAAGCCATCTGCAGTGGCTGCAAAAGCGATTTCTTGGAGCCCTGAGCTACTTAATTTCCCCAGGGACCAAAGTTGCAAAAGTTTCTTGCTTAGAGCCTGGCCTTCTTTCAGGCCTGGAGCTGGTCTTTTCCTAGTGTTTGTTAATTCTATTTTCTGATGGATGCCTGGCATGACCTTGAGCCATTAAAAACAGCTGCTGCATGCATGTATCTTACAGGTGAACCTCTTTACCCAAAAAAAGCTGCCTGGGGGCTGGGCATGCAAGCTGCTTATTTTTTTTGCGGGGCAACCATGCTGTCGCAAGTCAAGGCAAAAGTGGCCATGTCCCAGGCCTTCTTTCAGGCCAATCCTAGGCAGTGAGCAATTTCTTGAAAGCCTTCAGAGCTGATGCTGCTTCCAGCAAGTGGTTCTTGATGCCTTCCAGCTCACCATCTGTTGCCAAATCTTCCAAGCTGTCTCTAGATTTGATGAGAGCTTGCAGGACATCTGCACCCCAGCTGGCATCTTTGGCTTTCTTGCAAGCCTTCTTCAAATCAGCCACTCCTTTGCTGACCAAGGCCAGCATCTTCTTGACCTTACTGTCCTTTTCGTTTTCACCCACTTGTGTGGCTTCCTCTAACTTTGTGTGCCATTTTTTGTCTGCTTCCTTTTTTTTGGCAATCTTAGTCTTCTCTGCCTGAGCTTTCTTGCAAGCTCTGCTGTCCTCCTCCTTGACTTTCTCTTCCTTTGCGAGGTGCTTCTGCTTGTCAGCATTTCTTTTTTCTTTTTTCTGAGAGACCATAGCCTGGCCTTTTTTCAGGCCTTGCAGGAAACTTGCTGCAGGATTATGTTGCTCTGCTGAACTTTCGTCCTCATGTTCAGAAGAAGTTTCAGAAGGTTCTGACAAAGCATCTTCAACCTGGAAGCCTTTCTGTGGCTTTTTTTCAAGCCAAAGGTCATCCCATTCCTGTTTTGTTCTTGCTGCTGCTAAGGCCTTCTTGCAGGCCTTCAGTTCCTCACCTTGCAGTGCTATTTCTTGCTCAGCAGCAATCCTTTTTTTTTGCTCCAGTGTGAGCTCGGTCCTGATCTTCACCAGGAGAAATTCATAGAATTTCTTTCCCACCTTTTTCACTGCTATTAAACCACTCTCTACCCTGGCCAGGGCCTCCTCTTCCCCATACCAGTCAAGGATCTGCTTCCAGGGGACCCACTCAAACCATTCTTTCTCCTTCTTGGAGTTGGCGACTTCTTGGCTTTTTTTCAAGCCCCCTTCCTGGGCCTGACCAGTCTTCAGGAAGTGCAGAAGCAGTTGCTTCTTCTGATCCAGGACACCTGGGCCACCCATCTGGAGCCAAGCTGCTTTGGCTTCAGGGTCTTTGTTCCTGGCTCCTTCATATTTTTTCCACAAGGCAGCTCTGTCTTTGTTGGAGATTTCCTGCCAGAATGCAGCCTCTGACAGGTGGCCTTCTTTCAGGCCTTGGATGGCTGCCTGTGTTTTTTCGTGAAGTTTGAGCCTGGAAGAAGTCAAAGTGGCACCAGCCTCAGAGCCTTCTTTCAGGCTTGCCTGGGCTGCCTTTGCTACACTTTCTGGAAGCATCTTTGCTGCTTCCTCTATCTCAGCCTCAGCAGCTGGTTTCCCTTCTTCAGAAGCATCTGGTTGGTGGCCTTCTTGCAGGCCCTCTTGCTGCTCCTCAGCAGTTGCCCCCTGGGTTGCTTCTTCCTGAGTTGCTTCGGGCTCAGAAGCTCCTACTTGGCCTTCTTGCAGGCCTTCTTGCTGCTTCTCCTCAGCACTTGTCTCTTGTGTTGCTTTCAGTGGTTGGCTTTCCTCATTTTTTTCATTCAGTTTCTGCGTTTTTTTTTCTGGCTTTCTTTCAAGCCCTCAAGGGATGCAGGCCTTTTCTTGGCCATAGCCTCCAAGTACGGCTGGGGATTTGAGTTCTGAAATTGCTACAGAAAAAAAAGGTTTTGGTTTACATGAAGTTTGAAAGTTAACATTAAAAAAAAAACATGCGTGTGAGTTTGCCAGACCCCAGGGAACTCCACAGGATGGTTTCGCGCAGGTTTCGCGCAGTTGGGAACTCCACAGGATGGTTTCGCGCAGGTTTCGCGCAGTTGGGAACTCCACAGGATGGTTTCGCGCAGGTTTCGCGCAGTTGTGAACTCCACAGGATGGTTTCGCGCAGGTTTCGCGCAGTTGGGAACTTCACAGGATGGTTTCGCGTAGTTTAGGCGCAGTTGAAGTTATTTTTTAAAATTATAACATTTTTATGACATGCTTTTTTTAATTAAATGTTTCTTCTTTTTTCAAATAGTATTGGCTCTCTTTCAGTTACCTTAACTATTATTTCTTATTATTTCATTTTATTTTATTTTTCAATATTTTATTTACTTTTAAATTTCTTATTATATTATTTATTATCTTTTTTTCTTTTTTATTTATTGGTCGCTGAAGCAGGGGGGCCTTCTTTCAGGCCTGTCCCCTGGTGAGACAGCCTGAGGTGGTTTGGCTTTCTTTCAAACCTGTTTTTGGTTACTTTTCTTCCTTGTGGCTTTCTCTCAAGCCAAGTTTTTGTGCATGCCAATTTCTTCCCTGTGGCTTTCTTTCAAGCCTCACAGGTCGGAAGCATCCACCTCTTTCTCTCTTTTTTCTTTTCCCTCCTCCTGCCCCTCCTCCTCCTCCTTGACCACTTTCTTCCTTTCCTTTCGCTTCTTGGCTGTTTTCCCCTCCTCCATATCCTTGTCATCTTCCTTCTCCTTCTCCTTGGGCTTCTCTTCCTTTTGGGGCTTCTTCTCCTTCTTTGCAGCTTCCTTTTCCTTGGAAACCTTTTTCTCCTTTCGCTCCTCCTCCTCCTTTGCAGCTTTCTTTTCCTTGTCCTTGGGGTCCTTTTTCTTTGGCTGCTCCTCCTCCTCCTTTTCCTCTTTCTCCTCCTCCTCCTCCTGCCAGTCTGGCTGCTTCTCCTCCACAAATACCTCCTCCTCTTCACTGTATTCATATGAATAAGAAGAGGAGGAGGATCTGCCGGCTTTTTGTTTAGGCCTTCTTTCAGGCCTGCTGCTGCTGCTGTCCTTCCTTTTTGGCCTTCTTTCAGGCCTGCTGCTGCTGCTGTCCTTCCTTTTTGGCCTTCTTTTAGGGCTGGCCTGTGGCCCTTCCTGCAGGGCAACCCCTCTGGCAGGGCTGGGGCTCATCTCCTGCTTGCTGAGCCATGCAGCCTTCTCTTCCAAGAAGGCTGCCTTCTCTTCCAGCAACTGCTTTCTTTCAAGCATTAGTTGCTCCTCCTCCTCCTTCACCTCCTTCTCCCTCTCCTTGATCATCCTCCATTTCCTGCTCCCTTCATGCAAAGGCTGAACCTTGTCTTCCTTAAAGCCTTCTTTCAGGCCCTTCTCTTTCCTGGCTTGGGCTTCAGGGTCTCTGGCCCTCAAAGCCTTTCTCGCTTCCCTTCCCCTCTTGCCCCTGGCTTCTTGCCTGAAAGGGTCCCAATCCTCCTCCCCTGGTCGATGCTCAGGGACAAAAGCTGGCCTTCTTTCAGGCCTGCTGCTGCTTGCACCTGACCCCTTTTCTTTGGCCTTGGCTTTGCCTTTGCTTTTCCCTTTTTGGCCTTCTTGCAGGCCTTCCCTGGCTGCCTCTGCAGGGCTTGGGCCAAAGAGGCGGCCCTGTGTGCTTCTGGGAGCCTCCTCCTCCTGTCTCCTCTGCCCCCTGCGCAGGGAGTTGTCAGAGGATGATTCCTCCTCCTCATCCCTGTCCCTCCACCTTCTCTCCCTGTCTCTCAGCTCCCTATCAGGCTCCCTTTCCAAGCCAGTCCAGGTGTCGCCATCATCCCAATCCTTTTCATGACCCCAGGGCACATAGCCAGCATAAGCTCGGCCTACCCACCAGGTCATGTGGTTTCAGATGGCCTTCTTGCAGGCCTTGAGCTGGAAGATTTGCAAGTGATTGAATTGCTGGGCCTTCTTGCAGGCCTTAAGTTGAAGTGCGCTTAGAGGTTGAAAGGTGCCCCCCCACCTATCTTCGGTTTTGAGGCTCAAAAGGCTGCAGGCAACAAACAGATTGCTTTCGCCTACTATGTTAAACCCTTTTTGGTGAACATAACACCCCTGGAACACTCAGGTCATAACCTAAGTACAAAAAGAATGACAGTGAAAACGGTGAGGTTTTTCTTTAAGTTTCGTTGGCTATCCCCTGCTCCACAAAAACAAACACTTTACCCAAACCCCAAACCACAATTTTTTTTGGCCAAGAAAAAAGTCCTGGCCATGTGCTTTGCACATGGCTGCGGCCTGAACCCTCCTAGTGGCCTTCTTTCAGGCCTTGCCCTGTTAGAAAGGTGTATGCCTTCTTTCAGGCATTCAATCTACATTTTTGACTAAATCGTCTCTTTTTTCTTTCATGTTTTCCTTTGTTATGTCCTGCTCCATGGCCACCTTTTCCAGCTCCAAAATCACAGCGTGATGCCCACCTGGGAAAATCTTTCCCATTCTTTTGGTGCAGCCAATGATGAGCTTCCAATCTCTTCCAAAAAGGCCCATGAGATAGGCTTGGTCCTTGCCCATGACTTTTTTCACTGCTGACCATGGCCTTCTTTCAGGCCTTGGCCCTTCTGCTGCCACCAATGGTTCTGGCTGTGGTGCTGCTTCTTTTTTTGGTCCTTGCTTCTCTGTGGGCCTTCTTTCAGGCCTTAAGCTTTTTGCCTTGGGAAAGGAAGCTTTCTTCGAAGCTGGCTTTTTTTTGCATTCTTTGCTGGCTGGCTTTTTTTGGATTTCTGACCTTCTTTCAAGCCCTGGTCTGCTCTCAACCAACTCTTGGGCTGCCTCTTGTGCAGCTTTATCCAGCTGCTCCTTGCAGCTTACCCTCATTTTTTCCAGAATTGTCATGTTTCTGGAAAAGCAATCTTTCACTTCTTCTTCTTCTTTTGCAGCCTTTGGAGAATTGAGAATGGCTGGCCAGCCATGGGAGTCCACAGAAACATCTGAAACTTGTAGTTTCAAAGTTCTGGCCTTCTTGCAGGCCTGCTCCTCGGGTTCTTTCAAAGAAGCAGAGCTGGAACTTCCTTGGCCACCAGTCTCTGCAGCTTTCGCAGAAGAAGTCTCCTTGGCAGCTTTGGCCTTCTTGCAGGCCTGGTCATCCTCAGGACCTGGGGCTGCTTTCTTGCAAGCATCTGGCAAATCCACAATTTCAAGAATGGATTGCCTTTCAGCCCCTGTAGCTCCCTGCAGGCACTGCCTTAGTTTCGAAGAGTCTCTTTTCAGTCTTCTCACATGGCTGAGCAAGCAGACAAATTGACTTGCAAGCTTGCCTGCCCACAGGTCATCCTTCCACTCACTGTCGTTGTGAGTGTACCCATATTTGAGGATGCACTGCTTCAACTGCCCAGAGGGAATTTCCCCTTCTGAGATTTTGTAGAACTCCTTGACATACTTTGCATTGTGGTGCAAACCTGCAGAGCTCACAGCTGTGCTTACACTTTTCTCCTGATAGTCACCAAGTTTAAAAGCATCAGCACCTTGGGTGGCCACAGCTGTCTCAAAAAATTTTCGCAAAGCATCCAAGTCCACTGGTGGCACCAATGACCTGCGTGCTCCACCCTTGGATGTCATGGCTTTCTTTCAAGCCCTAGCAAGCTGAAAATCCTCAGATTCAAATCCCTTGAAGATGATTGATCTTTCAAGCCCACAACACACCAGCTGAAACCCCAAAACTTTGAAGAATGGCCTTCTTTCAGGCCCAGACCAGGCAATGAGTTTAAACCTGCTATAAGCGAAAACAGCTCTGGCACATATGAGTATGAAATAGAAGCTTGCGCGTTGTGAATGCCTCTAATGGCCCCCTACATGCTTGAAAAATGGATCTGACAATTGTAGCTGAAGACTGATGATGGTCTTGACTTGCTGATGATACTACTATATGATATTGATCATGCTATTGATCGATATTGATTGGAAATATTGATCTTTTCTTTCAATCCTCGATATTGAAAAACATATTTTCCTGGTATTGAAAAAAATCATTTTCAATATTATTGATCAGGATTGATCAGGATTGATTTTTTTCAATATCGGATCCTCAGGGTTTGAAGAACAGCACCTTTCGGGGGCAGCTTTACAAACAACTTCGGGGAGCAGCTTTCAGTAGCAACTTTCGGGAGCAGCTTTCGGGAGCCGCTTTGCAGAATAGCTTTGGGGAGCCGTTTTGGTGTATAGGTTTGAAGAGTTGCAGGTTTGGGGCAATAGCTTTGGACAGCAGCTTTTGGATCCCCCATGTATAGCTCACTATAAAGTGGACATCCTTTGCGCTTATAAAGTGGGTTTCCGGTCGCCACTTTATATACCGACAATGGGGGATAAAGCCGTGTTTTGCGCGAGAAACATGCCCTTGGACCTGGAAGATGACTTTATAGCAACGTCGGCTTTCCAGTTTATACCCGGCTGGTTCCCCACAAGGAAACGACTCAATATATGCGGCAATGCATTTTATAGACCGTTGGTTCCCTTCAAAGAATGGCCATAATATGTCACACCATCCACTTTATAGAAACATGTCTCCCCAATGATTTCGGGCCAATATCTTTCTGTTGGGGCTGTATACATGGCAAAGCACTTTATAGAGTGAAACTTGCCCTTTAAGAAGAAGAATTTGTGCTGCATCCAGGGCACTTTATAGAAAGAAAATTGCGGCAGAGCATTTTATAGAGTCATGAGATACATCATCCAAGTCACTTTATCGAGCTGCCCAGGACCCCATTCACCCTGAGGACCCCTTTCAAGGGAAATCTTCTTCTCTATAAAGTGGCCAGTCCAGGTAAAACCCCTGAAAAAACGGAATCTATGTTGGACTGGCCACTTTATACACGCCTCCCACTCTAACGGGGAATGGCCTCTATCAGTGGGGCCAGGGGCAGGTAAAACCCTCTGAAAAATCACATTTTTATCGCTAGGATGGCCACCTTTATGCAGACCCCCTCCTCTCCAGCTCAACCCCAACAGAGATGCTGCTATAAAGTGGCCAGTGCAGGTAAACCCGAAAAGAGACATGAATCTATGTTGGGACTGAGCCACTTTATACCCTCCGCCTCCTCTGACCGCGCTCCCCCGTCCCCCCATACATAGAATAGTCCTCTATAAATAGTGGCGCAGTACGCAAGTAAACCCCTGAAAACACACCAAACATTTCACCCGGAATGGCTACCTTTATACCCCCTCCCCCCACAGGAGAATGTCCTCTATACAGTGGCCATTCCCAGGAAAACCCTCTGAAAAAACACATTGTTAACCTGGACTGGCCACTTTATACCCCCTCCCCCAACAGAGAATGCCTCTATAAAGTGGCCAGTCCAGGTAAAACCCCTGAAAAAACACATTTTTACCTGGAATGGCCACTTTATACCCCCTCCCCCCACAGAGAATGCCTCTATAAAGTGGCCAGTCCAGGTAAAACCCCTGAAAAAACACATTTTTACCTGGAATGGCCACTTTATACCCCAGCCAGTGGGCTCCAGGACTTTGACCCGGAAACGGAAGGGCTGACAACAAGGTAAAGGGGGAAAACTACAACGGAGAGGTACAACGGGAAGGCTACCACAAGAAAATGAAACACGTCACGTTTATATACGTTTATTGTTTTCAATGTGTCATATAGATTGGCGATGATTGGTATATTGAATATGTTGTAGATGTATTTTGGAACATATGTATACCTATGATTCACACATCAATATAAATATATATAAATCATAAACACATGCCAAACCAAAAACGTTTAGCTGAGTATTGTATTCCCAATCTGTTGGCAAATGTCCAGCCGATTCACCATGCGTGACCCAACAAGATTCAAACTATGGATTGTTTAATTTTTGAAAAAAAATACTGGGTGAATCTACGTATATCTATGACGACAATCTCCCAAAATCATCCTAAAAATCTATGGACATCTATGGACCAAAACCACGGCCACATGCCCATCCTCTATAAAATGGTTTGCAAGAAAGTTCAGCTCTATAAAGTGGCTTGATCACGTCATTTCTGGCAGCCCCACCCTCTGTATAAACTGGCCGGTCCATGCCCATCCTCTATAAAATTGTTTGCAAGAACCAGTAAAACAATATTTTCGAAAGTAAACAATCCATAGTTTGAATCTTGTTGGGTCACGCATGGTGAATCGGCTGGACATTTGCCAACAGATTGGGAATACAATACTCAGCTAAAAGTTTTTGGTTTGGCATGTGTTTATGATTTATACATATTTATATTGATGTGTGAATCATAGGTATACATATGTTCCAAAATACATCTACAACATATTCAATATACCAATCATCGCCAATCTATATGACACATTGAAAACAATAAACGTATATAAACGTGACATGTCTCATTTTCTTGTGCTAGCCTTCCCGTTGTACCTCTCCGTTGTAGTTTCCCCCCTTTACCTTGTTGTCAGCCCTTCCGTTTCCGGGTCAAAGTCCTGGAGCCCACTGGCTGGGGTATAAAGTGGCCATTCCAGGTAAAAATGTGTTTTTTCAGGGGTTTTACCTGGACTGGCCACTTTATACAGGCATTCTCTGTTGGGGGAGGGGGTATAAAGTGGCCATTCCGGGTGAAAATGTGTTTTTTCAGGGGTTTTACTTGGTCTGGCCACTTTATAGAGGCATTCTCTGTTGGGGGAGGGGGTATAAAGTGGCCAGTCCAACATAGATTCTGTTTTTTCAGGGGTTTTACCTGGACTGGCCACTTTATAGAGGCATTCTCTGTTGGGGGAGGGGGTATAAAGTGGCCATTCCAGGTAAAAATGTGTTTTTTCAGGGGTTTTACCTGGACTGGCCACTTTATAGAGAAGAAGATTTCCCTTGAAAAATTCCTCAGGGTGAATGGGGTCCTGGGCGTGCCGCGCGCGCGCGCTCGCGCGCCAAAAAGGTCTCAAAATTGGAGCCATTGCGACCAGGACGCCTTTCACCCCAAGGACCCCTTTCAAAGGAAAGTGTGTTAGAGGCATTCTCTGTTGGGGGAGGGGGTATAAAGTGGCCAGTCCAACATAGATTTTGTTTTACCATAGATTCTGTTAACGACTTCGATATAGATATTTGTCTGGCTGTCGGTTTCGTTCGGTTTCGAAGTCATTCGAAGTCTTTTGGGTTCCCCATCGATGAGATCGATGATATTCCCCCAAGGTTTGAACGTGGCCCCTCAACTTTATAGACAATCATGTCGATGCTGCCATCGTCGCGATTAAGAAAATCATCGCTACTACAACGATCGTTGTTTAGCCGGAAATCCACATTATAGTGCCACTGTTCTGCACAAGTATTACTATCTGGATGTTCGGCCTCTCACTTTATAGTCATGGGACATGTTCACAAGTACCCTCAAACACCTGCATCAAGTTTTATGTTTTTACGCGGCCAGGCGACTTTATACAAACGTTGGATTTTGACTTTATAGACAAAACATGTTGGCTTTCCACTTTATAGACTCCAGACATGTGGCCATTCCAGTTTATACCAGGCTATTCTCTATAAAGTCGGCCGCAAAGCATCTAGCGGGCTATACATGGGGGATGCTTTTGGTAGCAACTTTGAGGCGCAGCTTTCGGGAGCCGCTTTGCAGAATGGCTTTGGGGAGCCGTTTTGGCGAACAGGTTTGCAGAATCGCAGCTTTAGAGCAACAGCTTTGGAGAACAGCTTTGGGGCACAACTTTGGGGAGCAGCGCCGGGGAACAGCTTTGGGTAGCAGCTTTAGGGAGCAGCTTTGAGGAGCAGCTTTGCACGGCAGCTTTGAAGAACCGCAGCTTTGGGGAGCACCTTTGGGGAGTAGCTTTAGAACGCAACTTTGGGGAGCAGATTTCCGCAGCTTTGGGGCAACAGCTTTGGAGAACAGCTTTGGGCGCAACTTTGGGGAACATCGCCGGGGAACAACTTTGGGGAGCAGCGCCGGGGAACAGCTTTGGGGAGCAGCTTTAGGACTTTGGGGAGGAGCTTTGAGGAGCAGCTTTGCACGCTAGCTTTGAAGAATCTCAGCTTTGGCGAGCACCTTTGGGGAGCAGCTTTAGAACGCAACTTTGGGGAGCAATTTTCGGCAGCAACTTTGGGGAGCAGCTTTCCGCAGCTTCGGGGCAACAGCTTTGGCAAACAGCTTTGGGCGCAACTTTGGGGAACATCGATTGGGGAGCAGCGCCGGGGAACAGCTTTGGGGAGCAGCTTTAGGGAGGAGCTTTAAGGAGCAGCTTTGCACGGCAGCTTTGAAGAACCTCAGCTTAGGGGAGCACCTTTGTGAACGCACTTTGGGGAGCAGCTTTCGGCAGCAACTTTGGGGAGCAGCTTTCGGGAGCCGCTTTGGAAACTAGCTTTGGGGAACAGGTTTGAAGCATAGCCACTTTGGGGCAACCGCTTTGCAGAGGTGCTTTGGAGAACAGCTTTGGGAAACAACTTCGGGGAACCGCTTTGGGGAGCAGCTTTGGCAAGCTGTCCGGAGCAACTTTCAGGAACAATTGCTTTGAAGAACAGCAGCTTTCGGGGGCGGCTTTACAAACAACTCCGGGGAGCAGCTTTCAGTAGCAACTTTCGGGAGCAGCTTTCGGGAGCCGCTTTGCAGAATAGCTTTGGGGAGCCGTTTTGGTGTATAGGTTTGAAGATTTGCAGGTTTGGGGCAATAGCTTTGGACAGCAGCTTTTGGTAGCAACTTTGAGGCGCAGCTTTTGGGAGCCGCTTTGCAGAATGGCTTTGGGGAGCCGTTTTGGTGAACAGGTTTGCAGAATCGCAGCTTTAGGGCAACAGGTTTGGAGAACAGCTTTGGGGCACAACTTTGGGGAGCAGCGCCGGGGAACAGCTTTGGGAGCAGCTTTGGACAGCTTTCTGGACCAGCTTTGAGGCAGCTTCGGGCAACAACATTGGAGTTTTGGGGAGCTTCTTTGGGACGCGGCTTTCGGTAGCAATTTTGAAGAGCAGCTTTGGGGAGCAACTGTGGGGAGCAACTTTGCGGCTTTGAAAGCAGCATTGACGGACAATTGCTTTGAAAAACGATAACTTTGGGGAAAAGCTTCAGAAAGCAACTTTGGGAAGCCGCTTTCGGAAACAACTCTCGGGGGCAAGCTTAGCAGCTGTTCGGAGCAGCTTTGAGGCGGAGCAGCTTTGAACAGCAGCTTTGAATGAGGAGTACCTTTCGGAAGTAGCTTTAGAACGCATCTTTGGGGAGCAGCTTTCGGCAGCAACTTTGGGGAGCAGCTTTCGGGAGCCGCTTTGGAGAATAGCTGTAGGGAACAGGTTTGAAGCATAGCCGCTTTGGGGCAACCGCTTTGCAGAGGTGCTTTGGGGAACAGCTTTGGGAAGCAGGAACCGCTTTAGGGAGCAGCTTTGGCAAGCTTTCCGGAACAACTTTGAGGATTAACTACTTTGAAGAACACCAACTCTGGGGAGCAGCTTTCGGGGACAACTTTACAAACTATTTCGGGGAGCAGCTCTTAGTAGCAACTTTGTGGAGCAACTTTGGGGAGCAGCTTTCAGGACTGACTTGTGACTTGGGGGTATAAACTTGAAGAATCGCAGCGTTGGGGCAATAGCTGCTGTCCAGGAACAGCTTTAAGAACAACTTTGGACAATTTTTTCTTCACTTGCTTTGAAGAACAGCAACTTTCGGGCACGCATTTACAAGGAATTTCGGGGAGCAATTTTCAGTAGCAATTTTGGATAACTTTGGGGAGCTGCTTTCCGGAGCATTTTTGGGAACAGCATTGGTGACTAGCTTTGGGATTGTGGAGAGCTGCTCTGGGGCAGCTTCGGGGACCAGCTTTGGGGAGCAGATTTCAGGAAGAATTTTGGGGAGCAGCTTTGTGATCAGCTTTCTGGAATAATTGTGGGCCTTGCTATGCGCGAGCAGGTTTCGATAACGTAACTTTGGGAAACCGCTTTGGGAATTAGCTTTTGGTAGCAACTTTGGGGATTTGGTAGTACGTGAAGAGTCGCGGATTTCCGATTGGTATTCTTGATTACCTATATTTCTGCTCTTTTCTTTGTCGGCAAGGCTGGGATTAGCTTTCTCCTGATTTTTTTGGCTCGTTTTAGACCTAAACAATTTGTTTTATAATGAATTGTATTGTTGTATTGCACCTTGGATTTGACAAGTACATAATGTTGTGTTTTTTTCTTGCTTATGGTATGGGGGGCTCCTATCTTAAATATTCCAGGTATACCCCTGAGGTGCTGGAATATTTTTTTTGGAATGTTTTGGAATATTTTTGGCAAGGGGTATCTGATACCCCCCCCTCGGACTATACCTGGAATATTTTTGGCCTTGAGCTCCCCATATACCTGGAATATTTTTGAATATATTTTTTCTGATTGTCTGACATATTTGGGCATGAAATATCATGTAGTATGCAGAAAGCTGCAATACTTGCACCGGAATCCTTCAAGGTCAAGGCAGCCTGATATGACAGCGTGGTTTTGCTAACTGAGGGCTTGAAATTTGGTTTGTACAACCCCACCGTGATGCTAGCTGAAACCCTTCCATGCCAGCAGAAAGACTGCGCCACCCAATTTTTTCCGCCCGCAGCCAGAGTCTCTCAAAATTCAAAGTTGGCGAGGATGCCAGGGCAGGTAGCTGCCACAAGCCCAGAAACTGGACAAAACATGCCAAAACATATGACAACCAAATGCTTCTTGCCCTTTCTTACCCCCTCCCACGCAGGTTCTTTGCAAGCACATGAAAAGAAAATGGAAGTGAAAATGGAAGAAATCCTAGCTCAGCCAATCCGCTCGCACACGTAGGATCCACATCTCCGCCAGTCCTTCGGTGGCCTCTCTGCAATCTGTCAGCTTTTCGCAGCAATAGAGGCCCCAATGTTCTCGCCAAATCATCGGACTTAAAGCAGCCAGAGGAAACATGAGGAGCCAGTTCCAGAGGAGACATGAGGAGACAATGTGTGCGATATCTCCACGTAAGAAAAAATTCTAGGGGTATGTGAGATGTCCGGAACCCTTCGAATAAAAAGTAGCTGCCACAACCACCCAACCAGCACAGAAACAGGACAAAACATGAAAAAAACAATCACAACCAAATGCTTCTTGCTTAAAAGAAGATGGAAGAAATAGAGGGAAACATGAAAGGTTGGCACATTTTGGGGGCACTTCCAGGAAAGAGCCATGTTGAATGCCATTCTGTGGGATTTCCACCAGGGAAGAAATTATTCTAGGGGTATGTGAGATGTCCGGAACCCTTCGAATAAAAAGCAGCTGCCACAACCACCCAACCAGCACAGAAACAGGACAAAACATGAAAAAGACAATCACATCCAAATGCTTCTTGCTGAAAAGAAGATGGAAGAAATAGAGGGAAACATGAAAGGTTGGGACATTTTGGGGGCACTTCCCGGAAAGAGCCATGTTGAATGCCATTCTGTGGGATTTCCACCAGGGAAGAAATTATTCTAGGGGTATGTGAGATGTCCGGAACCCCTCGAATAAAAAAGTAGCTGCTACAACCACCCAACCAGCACAGAAACAGGACAAAACATGAAAAAAACAATCGCAACCAAATGCTTCTTGCTGAAAAGAAGATGGAAGAAATAGAGGGAAACATGAAAGGTTGGGACATTTTGGGGGCACTTCCAGGAAAGAGCCATGTTGAATGCCATTCTGTGGGATTTCCACCAGGGAAGAAATTATTCTAGGGGTATGTGAGATGTCCGGAACCCTTCGAATAAAAAAGCAGCTGCCACAACCACCCAACCAGCACAGAAACAGGACAAAACATGAAAAAGACAATCACAACCAAATGCTTCTTGCTGAAAAGAAGATGGAAGAAATAGAGGGAAACATGAAAGGTTGGGACATTTTGGGGGCACTTCCAGGAAAGAGCCATGTTGAATGCCATTCTATGGGATTTCCACCAGGGAAGAAATTATTCTAGGGGTATGTAAGATGTCCGGAACCCTTCGAATAAAAAAGTAGCTGCCACAACCACCCAACCAGCCCAGAAACAGAACAAACATGAAAAAAGCATTCACAACCAAATGCTTCTTGCTGAAAAGAAGATGGAAGAAATAGAGGGAAACATGAAAGGTTGGGACATTTTGGGGGCACTTCCAGGAAAGAGCCATGTTGAATGCCATTCTGTGGGGTTTCCGCCAGGGAAGAAATTATTCTAGGGGTATGTGAGATGTCCGGAACCCTTCGAATAAACAAGTAGCTGCCACAACCACCCAACCAGCACAGAAACAGGACAAAACATGAAAAAAAGCAATCACAACCAAATGCTTCTTGCTGAAAAGAAGATGGAAGAAATAGAGGGAAACATGAAAGGTTGGGACATTTTGGGGGCACTTCAAGGAAAGAGCCATGTTGAATGCCATTCTGTGGGATTTCCACCAGGGAAGAAATTATTCTAGGGGTATGTGAGATGTCCGGAACCCTTCGAATAAACAAGTAGCTGCCACAACTACCCAACCAGCACAGAAACAGGACAAAACATGAAAAAAACAATCACAACCAAATGCTTCTTGCTGAAAAGAAGATGGAAGAAATATATAGAGGGAAACATGAAAGGTTGGGACATTTTGGGGACACTTCCAGGAAAGAGCCATGTTGAATGCCATTCCGTGGGATTTCCACCAGGGAAGAAATTATTCTAGGGGTATGTGAGATGTCCGGAACCCCTCGAATAAAAAAGTAGCTGCCACAACCACCCAACCAGCACAGAAACAGGACAAAACATGAAAAAAACAATCTCAACCAAATGCTTCTTGCTGAAAAGAAGATGGAAGAAATAGAGGGAAACATGAAAGGCTGGGACATGCTCGGGCCACTTCCCGGAAAGAGCCATGTTGAAAGCCATGTTGAATGCCATCCTGTGAGGTTTCCACTGGGGAAGAAATGATTCTGGTGGTATGTGAGATATCCGGAACCCTTCGAATAAAAAAGTAGCTGCCACAACCACCCAACCAGCCCAGAAACAGGACAAAACATGAAAAAAACAATCACAACCAAATGCTTCTTGCTGAAAAGAAGATGGAAGAAATAGAGGGAAACATGAAAGGTTGGGAACACTTCCAAGAGAGAGCCAAGTTGAATGCCACTCTATGGGATTTCCTGAGAGGAGAAAGCATTCTAAGGGTAGCGGAGATGTCCGGAACCCCTCAAAAAAAACACGACAAAACATGTGACAACCAAGCGCTTCTTACCCTTTTTAGCCCTTACCACGCAAGGCCATCGGATGCTATCGGGAGTTCTTTGGAAGTCATGAAAAGAACATGGACGAAATAGGGTGAAAAATGAATGGTTGGGAAAAAATTCAGGAGAGAACAGGGATTTCCCCAAGAAAGATTTCCAAAGTTGTTTAATGTAGTTTAGGGATATGTAGGGTAGGATGCAGTGTGGGATGGCGCCTTTGAAGCTTCATCCCTTGGGGAAAAAATGATGTATCTGTCCCAGCGCGACACAAACATGTGCAGAACGAATGGTGCCAAACACCATCATGTTCAGCTATGTTCAGCTTAGATACCCTCAGCATATACCTGGAATATTTTCCAGCAAAAGGTTGACATGTTGCCAGAATATTTTTGGAAGCAAAATTGCTGGAAATTATTCCATACGTGGGCAACGTATCAGAATACTTTTCCAAAACAACGTTCAACTATAGCGGAATATTTTAAAAATATTCCAAGGGGGTATGGACGGTAGGGGGTATGA
>CAMXCT020003982.1:0-25268 GCA_947184155.2 Cladocopium goreaui
TATAGATGCCGCCGCCACGCGTGTGGTCCCAGGGGGAGGAGGCTGGCTGAACCGGTTTCGTTGTAAAAATAGATGGCTGGATAGCCAGGTCAATAGATGGCTGGATAGCCAGGGCACAGATGGCAAAGCAGCAGTCTGAGGATGTAAAGTAAGGCTGGATAGCCTGGACAGAAACTGGGAGCGATATGAAAATGGTAGCCGGAGAGCTAGACAAAAATGCGCCAGGGAAAAAAGACAAAAAAGAAGCAAAATTCACATGAAGACGCATGAAAACCCATGAAGACCCATGAAGACCCATGAAGACCCATGAGACCCATGAAGACCCATGAAGACCCATGAAGACCCATGAAGACCCATGAAGACCCATGAATTCACATGAATTTCCATGAATTTCTATGAATTTCTATGAATTCCCGTGATTTCCAATGGAAACCTGTGATCTTCAACGAAAACCTGTTTGTTTCAGGGAAAATTTGATGGCTGGATAGCCACTTCTGCTCGATGATGGCTGGATAGCCACTTCGTTTCTGTCCTTGATGGCTGGATAGCCACTCTTCTGTTGCTTTGATGGCTGGATAGCCATGTTGGGGTCTGCTGTCCTTGTCAGATTGACTAGCAATGGTACAGCATATTCTGAAGGATTTTGGTGCCCAAGGCGTTCCAGCCACTGCCTCCTTCTATAATCAGCCATGGCAGCCCAGTCGACTTTGAAGAAGCCTGCTGCCCAACAGAAAGCCGGTATGAAAAGGCCTGCAGCTCATGAGAAAGAGGAAAAGCCGCCAAAGACCCACAAGAAAAATGGAAAGGACAAAGAAGAGGAGGAAGAAGATGATGAGATTGTGGAACCGCTACCTCTCACCGAGGAGGCGCTGCAGAGCCACAACAAGTTCCTCTCTGAAATGTCAAAACACAAGGACATGAGCCAGACGCAATTTGACAAGACATTGGCCACCTTACCGAGTCGCACAGCTGAGAGGTTGTGGAAGGCCTTTGAGGCGTGCAGAAAAGAGACAGGGAGTGATGGACAGTACAAAGAAGCATCTAGCGGCTGTGGCCAGCAGAAAAAGAAAAGAGCGCTTCTGAGAGGATGGTGCATGGACAAGGGAAAGATTGGAGACTGCTACAGAAAAATGCTAACCACAGTCGGAGTCGTTGCAAAGCAAGGAGTAGAAGAGAAGTGGATTACCAAAGCTGAGGCCCTCCAGAAATGGGGGGCAGAGGAACTGAAGGATCGACTGCAGAAGGCACCATCAAAGCTCGCCGCAATCCCTTGGACAGGGACTACTGGGAGTTCCAAGCCATTGTTGAGAAGAAGTCCAATATGGCAGAGAAGGACCGAGAAACCCAGTATGGATCTGCATGGCAGAAGGCCTGAAGCTGTCCGTGAGGTGCAAGGTATATCTAATCATTAATTGACCCTAAACTGACGTGCGCGGACTCGCTCAAGGAATTAGGTAAACCCGAAATTGACGATTGGATGGCTGGATAGCCAGTGCCTTTGTGACAGCCACTGCCCAATACCTACTGTGCCTTGCTTTTCTGCTTTGGCTAGGTTGACCACAAGAAGATGGCGGCGATTGAAGCTGTGGCTGTAGACGAGGTGCACTCCAGCGACATGGAGATGGGACATTTTTGCTGGCTGGATAGCCATGTTTTTCATCTTTGATGGCTGGATAGCCATGTTTTTCATCTTTGATGGCTGGATAGCCAGGACACAAGCATCTACATCTCATCTGTCTGCAGGTTGTGTGAACAGTTTGAAACGACGAAGTATGGAGAGCACAGACTGAAGATGATTACAGCCTTGGACGACATGCTGCAGCTGATGGACATGAAGCTCTACAGATTTCCCGCTGCTTTGCGGGACAAGTTCGCCCAGAAGGTCCACAGCTTCCTGCTGCAGTATAGCTACATGGCTAAACTTTCATCTCAGCGAGGGTGCCTGAGATACTCAATGGTGCAAAAGCACCACCTGACCAGCCATCTGAGCTGGTTCACTGAGAGCTGTCACCCCCGCTGCTTTTGGACTTATGGCAGTGAAAGTTACATGGGCCACATGGTATGGATCGCAAAAGCATGCGTCCGAGGCCAGTCTCCGCCGAAGGCGGCTGAAAGCATCATGCAGAAGTACAGGCTCAGCATGCACTTAATTCTCAGTGGCTTGATGGTTTTAGACGAGGAAGGAGATGACTGAGAGGCAAGCGAAGGAAAAAAAGCATGCAGGTGCACTATTGATGGCTGGATAGCCATGCTCGTTTCAAGATTGAGGTTTGGGGGTACCCAGAAGTTTTTGCCTCGATGGCTGGATAGCCATGTTGAGACTTGCTTTGCTTTTCGCTGGATATGCATTGGAAATCATGGCTGGATAGCCCACTTAAGCCATCTATTGCTCTCCCAAATCACCTGAAAATTTTCACCTTTTCAAAACCAATTCATATACATATATATATAGATATATATAATGTACATATTTATATCTTTATACATAGAATATATCATGCATATAAAAGTAATCTTCTGGACATGTGCTTTGTGTGTGTGTATTTTTCCTCTTCTTGAAATTGGCATTCTCTCTTCGATCAAAAAACATAATTTTTGAATGCGCAATCCTATTGATTTTTAACGATTTGTTGATGAAATTTCCTATTGAATTTGATGTTTTTTTCTATTGATTTTTCGTACGGATTCCTATTGTTTTTTTTGGTAATTCCTATTGAACTTTCGTGGACGAGATCCTATTGAAAAAAAAGCGAATCGATTGATTTTGACACAAAAATCAATAGCGATTGAAAAATGACTTTCCGACTGAAAAAAATTGAGTGGAGAGAGTTAGGGTTACCTTTCGGCTGCCCTCCGCTCGCAGCGGGTCTGTGTGGAACCACATCCCACTCCTCCTCTTCGCGTCCATCGACGTCATCGTCTTGACGTTTGACTTTCTTCGCATTCTTCTGCAGCACTTCCTTCTCCTTTCTCTGCAATTCTTCTTCGATGAGCTGCCGTGCTTCCTTCATTGTTACCGACTTCACAGGTACTGCGTACAGGGTGCCCAAATTTTCATCCTCCTCCGCTGGATACTTCCTCACCGCTTCTTCATCATAACCTTTCTTGATCCAGACCGAGAGGGGAAGAGACTTCGCGGTCACACGGTTCTCCTGCTCCTTCACCAAGCGCGTGGCTTGAGACTCCACAATCATTGTTTTCACTGTGGACCACCTGCAGCCGGCCACTTCTACGGCCGTGGCACGTCGATAGAAGTCGGTGCGAGAGTCGACTGACCAGCCCTGCTTTTCCGACGACCCCAGATGTCGATAGAGCAGCAACTCGAGTGACAAACAATGGCGGCAAGTCCACGTCTTATTTCGCATTCTTCCCGGCGAAGACGCTGGCAGGGTGCGAGCGCACAGCTTGCAACACAGTCCCTCTGGCACGCTCGGTGCCTCCGCTGCCGCTTGGGCAGGCGCTCCTGAGCCGGCAAGAGGCGCACTTGGCGTCCCATGTCCGTCAATCCCAGCAGCAGCCATTTAGGAACGCAAAAAGCAACGCCCGTAACCCCTTTGAGAGCTACCAAAAAAAGCTGCGGGAACAGTCGTACCTCTGCTCTTTGGCCTACATTGGCCTACATTGGCCTACATTGGCCGACATATCGACGTTTGATCAAGTTTTAATTGCGTCATGAAGGCCTACATGTTGGCCTGCATCAACAAGGAAGGTACAGTGTGCCCCTTGGCCTACATTGGCCTACATTTCGCCTACATCCGATTCAGGCCAGTTTTGGAAAGTCGGTTGTTTTCAACTGTAGCCGTTTATTATCCAGCAGCCATGAATAAAACTCATGAATATATTTTGAGCACAATTCGTGGTCTTGAAACTCAAGGAAGGTGTTATATATGCCCATGCCCCCCTCAATATTACCGGACACCAGTATATTTTTTTCCACTCCGCTTTCGTATCTGAGGCGAAGGTACGTTGCAGTATTGTATCTGCAAACTGGACACCTACCATAAGCCTCTGTACGTCCAATCCCAGGAGTTCACATGCTTATATGTGTTTCCGGATTCGCCTGGAACTCGACCGTTTATGAATGTAGGTATTTTAAAACATATGTATATATATTTTTTTTCATCAATGTACTGTTGTACTATTGCTTAATTTGATTTACCCTGTGCATGTGAACTCCTTCGTGGACTTCTGTGCTCGCCTATAGTCTGTCCTACATTGCAGATTCCCTGCCACATAGGCAAAGCTTTCACACAGTTGCCATGCCACTTAGGCGGTGTCCTGCCACCTAGGCTGCAAATACTGCACAGCTGCCATGCCCCGTGGGCTTACTCATACGACCTCATCCTCGAATGAGACGGTACTTACCGCCGCCACAGCTGACCAATCTCAAATTCTCCTCCGAGCTGTCAGACTCGCTGGAGCTGCGCGGCTCCCGCTTGCGGCGACGCATCGTCTCAGGAGAAGGCGACACCGCGATCACACGGATCTTGTTTCCCTTATTCTTCTTTTTCTTTGCCTTCTTTTCCGGCGCCGCGTCGTGCGCAGCAGCCTTGCTCGACTTCTCTCTTTTCTTCTCTTTGCGGCTGTCCGTGTGCGGCTCCTTGGGCGCCTCCTTCTGCTTCTTCTTCTTCTCTTTCTTCTCCTTTCTCTCTTCCGCAGACGCCGGCACACGGCTGTCTTTGTAGGACGACGCCGGCAGCGCCGGGCGCGTTGCCAGCGCTGGTGCTGCAGTGCCTCCCGGCTGCTCTGGGAATGCCACGTGGGCATCTGGATCCGGCCCCAATCGTTCGAAGCGCTCCAGCCTGCGTTGCTTCAGATCCTCTGCCAATTGGTCGCACTCGTTGTGAGGATACCCTGCCCTCTTGAATTGCCACGACAGGCAATACGTGGACCAATACTCATGCTGGCTCGTCCACTTTCATGAGCGGTCACCTCCTTCCAGCAGAAGCGGCACCTGGGCTTCTGCGGCTTGAACCCCTTCCCGCGACCTTTGTGTGGCGGCTGAGGCGGCTCAGGGACCATCGGACGACTCTTGGGATAAGCCCCGGGCAACCCCACAGGTGACCTGGGGCGCGGAGGCGGCGAAGGAGTTCGCTGCCCTGCCCTTGCCCTGGACGGCGAACGTCCGCGGGAACGATGACGTGGTCCACGTGAGTCCGACGACCCCTCCTCCTCCTCCGGGCCCGCAGCCCTCTTGCGTGAAGCCGGAGCACGAGCTGGAGTCACCGGCGGCTCTCGACGATCGCCCGCTGCAGCCTCCGGCATGCGGTGGCCTTCTAGAGCCTCCCGCGTGGGGTTGGCTTCTGGAGCGCCCTCTTCCTCTGTCACCGACTCATAGCTGCTGGACTTTACCTCCTCCTCTTCGGCGATCGTCGGCAACTCGTAGCGGCGTCCCATGCTTCCAAACCTGCAGGGCTACAAGACACTGTGCAAATGACAAACTATATATTGCATCATTTTTTTAGGTTGCCCAACCACACCTCCAACTGTAGGCACAGAAACGGCGCGCTAACCCAAGAAATATACTTGAGCCCATGTCTCTGCAGAACAAACGGACAAACTGCATCAATCTGTTTTCAGACACAAAGATTTGCATTTTCAAATCAAATCCAACTTGGCTGATTCAATTGCTAAACATATATCATCTTCTTTTCGATGCAAGACAAAGAACCAAACTGTGAAAAAGAGAGAGAGAGAATGAGAGAGAAACAGAAATAGAACAAAGACACCGGAAAAAAACAACCGAAATCAACATAACGACTCAGTACCGCCAAACCCTTGCTGTCCTGGTTTTTTTCATGTCAAAAGCAGAGATTCCACTCCAGGTATATACAGATATGTGCAGCAAAGTTTCCCAAGAAAGAGACGGCATGTGCGCGTAGCCTCTGGGCATACTACGCGTGCTGCAGTGCAGCAACGATCCCGGCATGGCCGCACCATGCTAGTCAGCAAGTTGCTGAAGGATGCGTTCACGAATGCGAAGGAGTTCCTCTCGGGATGCTCCTTTCTTCACATGCGGCACCAGCATATTGCAGACATACTTGTGCCTTCGATGCGTGCTTCCCACAATCATGACCCACTTCTCTTGGAAGTTCCGAATGTAGCTCTTCTGAGAATAATACTCAACTTTGCACTTGCCATACTTCCGAGCGTCGAAGGTGGTATTTTGGAAAGCAGTCACCTCCGCAGGCACCGAAGCATCCTTTAGACCTCTTGCAGCAGCTGGTCTCTTGAGGCACCCCGCAGGTCGCTTCAGCTTCAGCACGGCAGACGCAACCGGCTTCTTCTTGCTCGCCTTCCAAGAACTGCTCGCAGCAGTCTTGGGCTTCTGCTCCATCTTCCGTGCCTCCAAAAACTCTTCTGCCAAAGCCTCATACCCAATAGACCGAATTAGACAAAAAACTACAAAATAGATAGATCGTAAAAATCTATAGATTTCTATCTATTAGACAATTTCGATTTTATCTATTATCTTATTTTTTTCTTGCAAATAGATTATTTTTATTTAACTATTATAGATAAATCTGTTTTTTTGTCTATATAGAGAATTTTTTTTAATCTATATAGAGAAAAATCTTGAAAATAGATTAAGCTAAATTTTGTCTATTTTGTTGATCTTTCATGGTTTTGACCATGCCAAAATTCAACCGTTACCTTCGAAGTTTGCTCGTGATTCGTTCGAAGTTTAACTTCGAAGTTTATACGTAGTTTATTCGAAGTTTTTACTTTGGAATCATTTTTGTCAGTTTCTCTCAAACTAAAAACTTTCAAAACAATGAAACACACATGGTTATGTTGTATATGTGAACTTGTTCGATCTGTGTGCTTGCATACATGGCATTTGAACTTTTGCTGTGGCATATCTTTGGGTGGATTCATTCTGCCACAATCGAAGGTTTCACCTTCGCAAGAGGTTACTGTCACAGTAACCCTGCACTGCACAAGGAAGGTCTTGGAAGGTATTCCCCCACAATATTTTTTAAAAGATATTCCGTTATACAGCATCTCTGGGAAAACTCCTTCACACAAGTATCTCTGAAACCTTTTCCTCACAGTGAAACTCACAGGTATCTCCAGGTATTACCTCGCAGTATCTCTCTGGAAGTATTCCCTCACAGTATCTCTCTGGAAGTATTCCCTCACAGTATCTCTGAAAGTATATTTTACCTCGCAGTATCCCTCTGGAAGTATTCCCTCACAGTATCTCTGAAGTATTCCTCACAGTATATATGAAAGTATATTTTATTTCGAAGTATCTCTCTGGAAGTATTCCCTCACAGTATCTCTGAAAGTATATTTTACCTCGCAGTATCTATCTGGAAGTATTCCCTCACAGTATCTCTCTGGAAGTATTCCCTCACAGTATCTCTGAAAGTATATTTTACCTCGCAGTATCTATCTGGAAGTATTCCCTCACAGTATCTCTCTGGAAGTATAACCTCACAGTATCTCTCAAAGTATGTACCTCGCAGTATCTCTCTGGAAGTACTCCCTCACAGTATACCTCTGCAACTCTGCAAATATTCCTTCACTCTGCAAAATTCCTTTTCACAGTATTGTTTGAAAAGGCTTGCCTCGCATAATATGTTTCCCAGTATATTCCCTCAGTATATCTTACCAGTAAAATTTTCAGGTATTTCTCTCAAAACATGAAACAACACCCAAGCAATCTATTTCATTTTTCCCTTAAAACGAAAACCGCTGTAAGTGTACATGTTCTGAAAAATATGCCTGCCTCAATATAAATTCACCAGATGAACATTATATTCCATATGGGCGTGACTTGGAGACTTTTAGCAAAACACTTGCATGCAGTTTCGTCATGTTCACGGCGCGGTTAAATCTGAAAATAAATAAGTTGGAGATTAAACTATATATATAATTTCAACAAAATTTCATCTCAGATAATAGAGATGGGACCTTGTAAGAATCAGTGCACCATATGACAAACCCTCAATGAACCTTATGGGCGCATTGTCAGTGTACAAGTTACCACGTGAGAGACCTGGAGTGACCATGAGAGTCCAACCTCTTTGCATACCCCAGATGTCTCCTTGTTTTCACACATGTTCATGACAGTGAAGGCGATCTTGTGAGACTACGTGCACCACATGAGAGACCCAACTATGAGCGCGATGTGAATTTACAAGTTACCATGAGAGACTTTGAGTGATCTGGAGAGTCATTACATCTGTTTTGAGTTTGTCATTATAAGGGTTATGGGAAAATGTTTTGTGATGAATCATGCTGTGGACAGTTTCAGTGTAGCAAAGAGATTACATGAACGTGTTGTCATCAAAAATGCAAATATTGTCATTTTTCCACTGTCAAGAGCTGTTGAGAGTTCATGAAAATTGTTCTAAATGCACTGCATGACTTAGCATTTTTACCGGAAGCATTTTCCATTTTCAATATACCCACATAGACAGAGGGTAGATTTGTTTGCCTCCCACCTCGCTTCCCGCAATGGTGTGGATGAAAGATGACATGAAGTTTGTGAAGAAGAAACCAAAAAGCTTCAAGGCTGTGTATGAGGACAACCCCAAGGGCCCTACTGCTTTGAAGCATCCCTTGATGCCATGGCCTCCTGGAACCGCCAAAGGAGAGTCCAAGGGCCGAAAGCAGGACCATACGAAGAAGGTCAACAAGAAGAATGACAACATGGATGAGAATACTGTGCAGTACAGTGTGGACAGCGCAGGCGTCCCATACCCAAGAAGCTTGTGGGAAGCTACTGTGGAGTACCACGACTACGTGCAGTGGAATGAATCTTTTGGCGTGCCAGTTGACACTTTCGATGTCTTCTTGAACGACTACCCCAAGGCAGTGAAAGACAATATTATGAAAGAGTATGCCGAGGACTCTAAAAAATGAGGTGGCCAGCAACAAGAACATGGCCGTTTTGACTTCATATAGTCATAGCTTTGGAAAACTCTAGAGTCGTGACCATGTCCAAATGGAAAGACGTGTGATGCGATGCCATGGTGAAAATGAAACCGGAGATGATGCCAAGCTTCAGGGTTTTCAGGAAATGATACCATCCAGTTGTGAAACCAACAAGGAATTCAAGTACACATGAAACGATACTTTTACATGTATTTTTGAAATAATGTTCTTCTAAATGGAATCCCACCAACGGTGTTTTTGGAGAAAGAAACTTGTGTCAGTTGCTTGCGTACTCTGAGAGTTTGTACTGTGAGAGTTAATTTGCTTTTGCACTTTGAGAGTCGCTTTGAAACGAGTTTCTGGTGAGGGATCATTTTGTATATAGGTGTGATCAAACATCGATATAGGTGTGATCAAACAGAGCTATTTGCTGAACGACATTTGAAAGATATACATCTTTTTCACAGACCATGGGTCCAAGCTATGGTGTATAGACAAGATGCTGTCGCAGACTCCGAAACGTTTAGTCGCAGATCCCTTGGTGGGGGTAGCAGACCTGATGCAGCCAGTAGAAAATCTGCTGCAACGAGAGAAAGGGATCAACCTCGCAAAGTACATCCAGCCGCCGTCTGGTGTTTCTTGGAAAAGTGCTGTTCCCGTTGAGTGGCTCTGCAAACACCAGGAGCTCTTGACGGACTACATCAAAATCTCAAAGAACACCATCATCAGTGGCAAAAAGCACAAGTTAGCCCTTGAGAAGCTTCATCATCAGCATGACATACTTGGAGGTCGCAAGTCCACTCAAGATGCCGTGGACTACGTGGACGACACCATCCGCATGGCTTTAAGCCATTTGCGCCAGATGTGCCAAGTGGTTCAGAAAAAGGATACGACGTACCGAAAATGCAGTCCAGCGATGCAAGAAACGTTGGAAAAGTTGCTGGTGAAAATCGACTTTGGCCCGCAAGAATCCTGTACGGACATGGTCCCCTACGATGGCGATGCCCGTGGAGGTGACCAAGGGCAAGGTAGACCGAGTTTTTCGAGGGCAGGGAGCTCAAGGGATGATTTGGGCGCCTCAGGTGACAATGCTTTGGCGTCAGGGCCAAATAGGAACAGTGAGGTGGAGATCGGAGAGAATGTGAAGTTGAGAATCTTTGGAGAGAAGCCTGAAAGTGTTTTTGACAGGATCTTGAGCAAGAAGCCGAGTGACGCAACAACTCCAACGAAGAAGTTGACCCAGAAGAAGAAAGAGGACACGCCCAGTCCTGGAGACCCCTTTGTCTGCAGCTTGGAGAAATTACCTGGAGATGATGATCTTTTGAAAAAGGCAGCAGAGGTGCCACCTCTTACCAAGGGTGGAAAGTCTCAGCAGCAGAGGCTAAATTCAGCAAAAAAGATGAAAAGGCCAGCAGCATCCAAGCCAGGAAAGGAGGAGAAGAAGTGCAAGAAGCAGAAGACCCTTGACCACACCCAGGGTGAGGACAAGGAGGATGAATGCCCACCTCAGAATGCGAAGAGGCCGGCTGCTTCCACGAAGATGCAGAAAAAACAAAAAGATAGCGAGAAGAAAGGCAAAAAGAAGATGGGCCCACCTTCCGACCAGCTGGACCCTAGCAAGCCAGCAGATCGTGCGATTTTGAGGAGAAGAGCAGATTCGGATGCCTGGCACAACACCTTCAAGCAAGAATTCGCCAAGAATGAAGATGAGGACAAAAGCAAGGAGTTGGCAAGAGCAGCTGCAAGGAAGGCAAGAGAAGAGTTTGATCGAAAGCATCCAAAGCAACCAGCGACTTCAGAGGCCAAGGCAAAGGCAAAGGCACAGGCAAGCCCGAATCCGAAGACAAAGGTTCAGGCAAAGTCGAAGGCAAAGAAGAAGGAGAAGGAGATCACACCGGCAGAGGATATCAACGTTCAGCCTCCAGATGTTTCACAGGAGAAGACTTCATCGACGGGCCCACAGGACATCGACTAAACCTCATGCTCCATGAGGGTAGATACAGATGGCAGACCGGACCAATGGTACATACAGTGTGCTTTGGGTGTGAGCCTCTAAAAGGGAGCTCTTTGAACCCACCCTTGGCATATATTGACAAATCAATTGGGGTTTTGACTTGCGGTGCAGATCACCACAAAAAGGTGCTTTTTTACGATCACTTTTAGAACCTTTCACGAATACACGCAGTGGCATCCAATGCATAGGCATACCAAGTGCAAAAGTAACCTGTGATGCAAATAGATATATCTATATCTTTCAGACCAAACGGAAATTGTACATGACATATAGTTTACAACCTTGAGGATGAACCATGAGAGTGAGAGTGTGACGAGTTTAGCAACTTTGAGAGATGCGGATGTTTTGCAATATACGATTTCAATTTTGTTGGAAATGTTCCTGAATCGCTGCAGTGTTCAAAGAGGCAACAAAAAACTCAGTTTTTTAGCGACAGCAAAATGCGGTTTCATGTACATGGCAAACTATGGCAACAAAACAGACACACGATTCCCTCCAAACATGGTTCATTTTCCACCATCTTATTCAGCATCGACAGAGCATATAGGTGAGAAGCAAACATATATTGACTTCTTTTAGATGTGACACACCCATAATCAATATTTGCCATGTAGTACAAAACAAAGTTTTTATTTTGGCAGCAAAGAGTTAGCAGAAGCATGGAGCATCCTCCTCGTTTGTTCCTGGGCAACATTCTTTGGAACACCACGCAGAACCAGATTCAACAAGTGCTGGACAAGTACAAGGTTGGCCAGGGGTCCAGCACATCCATATCCCTAGAAAGGGAAATGTGATCGATGGGAAGCAGCACACGATCGCCTTTGTCACTTATGAAGAGAAGGAGCAAGTGGAAGAAGCTATTAGTCTCCTACATGATCGCATTCTGGAGGGTGTCAGCACTTACCCAGTGTCTGCCATGCACGCCAGAAGCAGGCATGAAGGAAAACAGTACCCGCAATTTCCAAAGACTACCAGTCAAAGCGGACCTGGAACACAAGACAGGGGGAATCAAACTGTACCTGTCACACAAGAAGTCGCTCATGAAGGAGTTCCCCATCAACGCCAAGAACAGATACCGTTTGTGCTCCCCAGAGCCTTCCAGCAAGGGTTGGGGCAAAGCCATGCTTTCAAGCAAACATGGCAAACGCTGCAACCTAGCCAACCCTGCCAGCATGGATTCCAGCAGCCTGGCCCCAGTCTGTTTGGTGGACCTTTTCAGTCTGGTGGGCACGGTTGCGCACCTGTGCATTCTGCCCAGCCAATGCATCATGGGGCAGCCTTTGAACCTATGATGGCATTTGGACAACATGTCCCTGGCCATTTTGGATCCCACCAAGTGTACCATGGTACCATGCCGCCCTGGAGGAATCCACCAGGCGCCACTTGCAAGGCGAAAAGCGTAGTTTCTCCAAAGCCGAAGCCAACGAGTCGAGTTCCAAGTGTCGATGAAAACGAGCAAGCCTTTGAGGAAAACCAGTGGTACCGTGCGCAGGATCAAAAGAAACCTGATAGCAGCTCGGAGACAGAGCCTCCCACCTCTCCCACTGAGAAGAAAAAAAAGCAGCCCAGCCGGGGACGCATAGCAAGGCCCAAGAAGAAGCTTCCCCAACCTCGTAGACCGGTGAAGATCGAACCACCTGAAGAGCCTGATTTTTTTGGACTAGAAGAGGCGAAGGAAACAAAATCTAACAGTACTACTAGCCCTGCCGATGCATCAGAAGATCCATATCAGGACTTGACACTGGGCAAGGAGTTGCTCATGGCTTTCAAAAGAGTAGACAAGGAAGAGAAGAAGAAAAAAGGATCCAAGAAGCCCTCTGGCTCCACAAGCAGCAGTTCTCGAGAGAAAAGCAGAACAAGATCGAGGAAGAGAAAGGACAAGGGCAGAAGGAAAGACAAGTCATCTCAAAGGCGTAGCAAAAGAAGAAGAGGCCATGAGAGAAGAAGGACAAGATCCACTTCGAGCTCGAGCGACTGGACAACTTCTGCAGGACGCAAGCGTCGTCGCAGAAGGTAGTTTCACTACCACAGGGTTTCAACGCGCAGTACGAGCATGAGCGAGAAAAAAGTTGGAGCTATCACTTGACATGAATGTTCACATAGATGTCATTAAAACAGGAATAAGTTTTCTTTCCATGACAGTTGCAAGACATGGCAATATGAAACAAACAGAGATACGCTTTGAATCACCATGTCAGATGTGTCAAGCTGAGAGGTAGAAACTGTGAGAGAGACTGAGAGAGACGGCTTTCAAGTTTAAAGATGTTTAAAGAATGTTTTGAAACGTAAGTGACATTGGATCGCATTTCATTTATTCTTCTCGACATAAGCCGAAGGAGTAATGATCAAATAAGTCTCTGTTTAAAAGGTAATGTTGCAAAATTGATGCTCTGAAAACATCAGCTACCATTTCACCTGTGTCGACACTTCACCAAAAACAACGACATGTAAAAACAACAGACAATAAACTCTCATGGTAAACTCTCACAGTTGTTCATGGTGCAAGCACTCTCATAGTAAACTACCACATAGTAAATTCCCCTGGTGAACTCTCATGGTAAACTCTAGAGTAAACTCTCACAGGATATATTCTCGTATAAAACACTAATAGTAAACTTTGAGTAGCAAACTCTCGTAGTGAACTCTCAGAGTTAACTGTGACAGAAAACTTTCATAGCAAACACTTATATAGTAACCTCTCAAGCCATCAGGGCCGCCAAACAAACATTCCTTTTTTCCTCTGTGTTCTTGCCAAAACGCATATGCGTCATGTCATGATGCAACACTCACGGTCTCAAAAGTCATGCTTGGTCACTCACGTCTTGTGACAAACATATTTTTTCTCTGTTTTTGATGTGCTATATTATAGGAAAAATCGCAAACGTTGAAAAATGCTACAATGTTCATGCTGGTCGAATTCCAAGATGAGGTGCTTTTTGGTACACTTGCAAGAGAGACTGTGAGAGAGTTCAAATACTTTGAGAGTTTGATTGTACATGGCAAGCCTCACTTTTTACAGACTGGTCGCACATAGCTGTTTTATCGAAACACAAAGGGGCGTACTCCGTTCGTGACCTTCCACCCATGGCGTCCCAAAGTTCCTTGATGCGTTTCAAGTCCACCTGCGACGGTTGGAACCCAGCTGACTCCCAAGAAGTTCCAGATTCACAAGAAGCTGAGAAAGGTGACACGGACTCAGAGAAGACCCTTTGCCTGGATGACTTCGCAGAGACTGAGGAGAAAGAAGGTGGGCTCACCCAACAAGCTACACCTGACGACTTCAAGGAGATGAAGCCTGCCGAAGAAGTTACACCTGACCTGAGCAAGGAGACAGGAGAGTTCTTTGGGCGCAAAATGAAGGTGGCTTATGGTCCAGGGTATGGACCTGGGTCTTTGGATGGAGCCATGCTGCAAACTCTTTTGGGTGGCCTCATGGATAAGACGAGGCTGAAGAACTATGTGGGTGGATTCGAGGAGCATCTGGCTGATGCTGCCGCATCATCGAGCCAGAAGACTCCTGATCAGACTCGTGAGAAGACTCCAGCAGGAAAGAGTGTACGCAAGAAGAAGGGAACTTCGTCCAAGGGTAAAACACCCAAGAAGTGATCTCTGAAACAACAACAGAGTATCTCACATTTTGTTGAGCAGCAGCTTGATGAAGCTGGAATTTTTGTGATCGTGTTCATTGCCGAGAAAACAAGCGCAATGTACTGAGCAGTTTTCATACTTTGCTGGCTTACTGACTTCGAAGTGTCTAAGTAGTTTCGAACAAACTTCGACTTTGTTACATATGGCCAAACGCCATTGAGCCATTGACAAGTTTAGACCAATTTTGCTGAAATGGCAAATAGACTTGACATAGAAATGATCAGATCTAGCGCAGAGTGCCGACAGAGATTTGGAAAAAAGGTGCGTCTCACTTCTTGAACACAATCATGTACTTTGAGAACATGTCCACAGCACTTCGAAGTTTCTAAGAAGTTTCGAAGAAACTTCGAAGCTATGACTTAGAAGTTTGTTCGAAGTTTATTCGTAGTTTCCAATGAAACTTCGTACAAACTTCGAAGATATGTTGATAAAACACTGTAAATACCAATATATTTGATAATGAAACTTCGAAGTTGGACTTCGAAGTTTCCATCATAAACTTCGAATTGCCCTTTCGAAGTTTCGAAGAAGTTTCGAACAAACTTCGAAGCTTACATTTGACTGCTGTTTTTGGCCACTGTCGCACAATCAACATTTTCAATCAGTTTCGTTCAGAAACGTGTCATTTGTTTTGACTCCACAAGACGTTTTCACAACTTGTCGGATCTACTAACCGCAGAATTTTCTTTCCACAGCCACTTAGATACATTCATAGGTTTCGACTTCTGTGAAGAGCTGTGTGCTTGCAATGCCGGTTTTGAAACGACCATCATCGAATTCTTCGGCAATGCCCAAAAAGAAGCCAGCCAAGGAGACAATCCCAGGAACAGTTGCATGTCTCAGGAAGGGGATTCAAAATGATGATGACAATGCTGATGGTGATGAAGGACAGCGGGACAAGTTGAAGGCTGAGAAGTGGGCAAGACTTCGTTCCACTGGCGCACTTCCGGAGTACTTGCTGCAGCTGTACGACCAGGAGTCAAAGCAATCACCGCTGGGGAAGCGGGCATTTCAAACCACAATCATAAACAAACTCTTCAAGAAGGTCAACGGTGCCTGGCAATTGGACACGAGTGACGCCCAATTCAAGGATTACAAATCTCTCTACGAGCGCCGCTACTCGAAAGAGGAGAACGAAGCGATGCCGAAATCGTTGATTGTGGGCCTCTATTATCAGGGGGACGAGCAGAAATTTAACCGAGCTTTGGAATTGGGCGAACTGCAGCATGTCAAAGATGACGGCGGTGTGCGGTTCTACTCATACAAGAAGCTCACCTCTGCAGTTGAGAAGGGCAGTGATCAGAGGCTCGAAGCCATTGGGACGAAGAAAGGCAAACTTCAAGAGTTTCATGAGATTGGGAATCTGTTGTCCAAGTTGAGCTGGACGTTTCGCAAGAAGCCAGGAGATCAGAAGGAACTTACTGCTGGGAGCCTCCCCACTAGCTACGAGGCCTTGATCAAAAAAGCACATGGAGCTTGTGACAAGTTGTCGAAGGACACGCTCAAACTTCAGAAAGAGGTGGGGCATGAGCGCAAAGAGATCATGAAGGATGGATACAAGTCCATGACTGGTCACTTGGCCACTTTGGATCACATGAAAAACTTTGTGGAAATGCCAGATGGCACGAAGCTCACCAGCACGGTTTTCGAATCAGCTCTTGGAGATATCGCTTCTTCGGTTGACCAGCTGAACACGAAGATTGAGGAGATCAAAGGCTACATGAAGTCCAAGGCCAAGTGAGTCTTGATTCAAGTCTGTGTGAGATATCCACAGAAAATTTCTCAAGGGCCTGAATACAAATGTTTGAGTATGTGTGTGAAAACCACATAAATTTTGTGTATCTGGCCGTCAACGGTGAGTCAAATGCGATGGGGAAAACAGTGCAAATGCGTGACAGTTTTTCTGTATATGCTTTGAAAACAAGTTCTTGTCAGAGAAACACTCTGTGAAACATGTGTGTTCATGCTTTTTTTACAATTAAATTGGGACCCAAGGTGTGGTGGTATTTACAGTTGTTTAGTTTTGTATATAGTTTGCCTGGTTCTAGTGTTTGAAAAGAACTTTGAGATAACCATGTGGGAAAACGTTGTGTCAGACTTTGAGAGAACTTTGAGGGATCTTTGAAAGAACCCTGAGAGAACCTTGAGAGGAAACCCCGAGAGAACTCTGAGAGAACTTTGATAGAACATTGTGACAGGACTTGGACGGACTACTTTGATAGAACATTGTGACAGGACTTGGACGGACTCTCTCTCTCTCTCTTTCTCTCTTTCTCTCTTTCTCTTACACATTTCTGACTGATGTCTTCTCATGCAACAAATTTCATGTACACAAATTACTTTGATGCCCTCTGTGCAGTCGTACTGTCTAACCGTGAGCGAGTGAGAGTAAGATTTGGAGTGAGAGTGGGTTACTTTGAGAGAGGAAAGAGATGGTTTACGGGTATCACACTGTGTGACGAATCTTGTCTAAAACCTTCCATTTTTAAACATCCAGATGCTGAAACAAAAGAACACAGTATCAGAATAGTGAATTATGATCCTGGAAATCGATTATCGAAAGACTTTTTCAAACATGTTCAAACAGTTCTAACACATGTATACTGTGCCATTGGTGACGTAGCATTTTCCTCATATCAATTTCAAACCCTTTCGTGTAGTTGTGGACTGTCACTTGAACCTGCGGCCATGGAGAGCTTCCAGCTGAAGAACCTGAACCCTGCGCAGCTGTTTCAGCTGTTGTTCCTCACCGTGCTGGAGCTGGCAGAGCGCTTCCAGATCAACCTGAGGGGGCGGCCGCGTGTTTTCATGCGGGAAGAACCTGATGAGGAAAACCCACCAGAAGCTGTCCAGCCACCACCGGTGCCAGCTCATGGGCCAGTACGTGCTCGCAGATGCCAGAGTGCCTGCCGCTTCTGCGTGCAAGGCTGCGACCGAACGAAGCCCTACCACAAGCATCATGCTTGCCAAGGACATGCCCACCTGAGGTTTTGAACTTTGAACAAGGTTCCACAGCAGTACAATAGATTATACAGTATTTAGCAATTCATGCAAAGTTCCAACCTTGAACCTTACAGATCTTCAGGGAATTGTGGAGCGCAGAGAAGAAAAAAGGCGGTCGCATCCTAGAGAAAGTCGAGAAGTTTTGGGTTGAAGTTGGTTCACTGTGAGAGAACTTTGAGAGAGGTTGTCGTGTTGTGACCTGGTTTTTTTTGAGAGAGGTTGTCGTGTTGTGACCTGGTTTTACTTTGAGAGAACTTTGAGAGATACTATATCGTGTTGTGACCTGGTTTTGCTTTGAGAGAACTTTGAGAGAGGTTGTCGTGTTGTGACCTGGTTTTACTTTGAGAGAACTTTGAGAGAGGTTGGACTTGTGTAGAAGGAAAATGTCCGAAAGTTCTAGGTTTGAAGGCTGTCAAGATGGTTGCACGCTGACTCTCAAAGTGAACATCAACAACACTCTCATGGTTAGGACACACTCTCATGGTCGCCAAAAAAAACAGGAACAAAATGTGATATCCACTTTCTCGACCCCGTATGCAATGTTTTTATTTTCAGATCAGAAGAACAAATAAATATGTGTCGTATAAATAACCAAACCTTTCAACACCATCATAGAGTATAAGAAGAGTTTCTTGTCAGGGCCACAGCTGTGCACCCCATATCGACATACATCTGAATTAGATCTTTGCTTAGCACCGCCATGGTGGCGCACATGTCTCGAAAACGTGATCGTTCTGGTGGCCAGAGGCAAAGACTGCGACGCATGTTGCAGGAAGAACAGCTGAACTGCCAGAGCGTTCTCTGTACTTGGTTGTTGTCAATGTTTGCATGGGGACACTTTAGCGTGCAACGAGTACAAAAGATCAGTGCTTTGGCTATGAAAGATTTGAAGAGTGCTGAGACTTCTGAAACAATCTGGAATGACTTGGAGACATTATCCAAGTTAGGAACTGAAGGTCTGTACGCGAACAAGATGCACACGGAGCTCATGGGCAAATGCAAAGGCTTGTCTAACCTACCGGAGCCTTACCCAGTGGATATCCAATATGCTCCGCCTTTGGGCATGCAGAAACAGGATGTTTTTCTTCCTCATGAAGTCTTCAGCGCAATTTATCACAAGTATCCACAAACATGGCAAAAAACGATGGTACCGTCGCAGGCTCACTTGGAAAGGTTCTGGACAGTCACCGATGGCCATCCAACCTTGGTTAATTCCCCACTGAAAGAATGTCCTTCTTACAAAACGAAAACTGTACCTATCCTGCTGCACGGGGACGGGGTTCCAATCGTCGGAATTGGAAAGGGATGGTCCAAGATTGCAACTGTGTTTAGCTGGGCCAGCATGCTTACATCTTCAGGGACCAAGGAGTCCATGAAATTTATATGGGGAGCTTTCGACAAACTCTGCAAAAAGGATGGTGAGGGAACTGATGGTACATTTTCAACATTTTTCAAAGTTCTAGTCTGGTCGCTGCAGTCTTTGTATTCGGGTAAGTGGCCCCATCGGGACCACAATGGACACTTATTTCCTTCATCTTCCTGGCGGGGAAAGTTGGCAGGTCAAGATCTGGCGGCAGGTTTCACTGGTTATCTTTTCTCTGTCATTGGAGACATGGATTATTTTTCATCGATACTACAGCTTCCTCACTTTAGCTGGGCAAAGGGGCCGTGTGCACTTTGCAAATGTACCCTTGGTGGAGTGACCACATGGACAGACTTTAGAAAGACTGCGGCTTGGCTAGGTACTCGGTGGAGCAAAGCCGACTGGTTTAATTTTGAGGCTCGCTCCATGAACCCTTTATTCAACGAATTACCTGGGCAATCTTGTCACACTGTGTCGCTCGACCTGATGCATTGCAAGTACTTGGGCCACGATATGTATTTCTTTGGATCAGTTCTCACACTACTATGCCAGTACCTCTTGCCTGGAAGCGAAGAACAGAATTTGAAAAGATGCTGGGACTTTTTGAAGCGATTCTACAAGGAGCATTCCATTCCTTCGCCTTATCGATATCTGACTAAGATATCTATGTTCATACGCAAAAAGAAGTTTCCCAAACTACGGGGCAAAGCGTCGGAGGTGCGACACCTAGCAAAACCACTATCAGCATTGTGGGCTCATTTCATGAATAAGAACGTGGAGACCCACAGACAAATCGATTTATATCTCAGACTAAATATCCAGTTTGAGAACATTTTGGACGACCACAAGGATGACTATGCTTTACCCCTTGCTGCCTACACTGCCTTTATGAATGCGGCATTTTCTATGATGCAACTGTGCTCATCACTGGCTGACCATTTTATTCAAGAGGGTATACCCATGTTCGACATGACGTCGAAGGCGCATGCTGTCCTGGAGATTGCAATTCTCAGTCGTCACATAAACCCGAGAACTACTTGGTGCTTCCGAGGAGAAGACATGATGCAGAAAAGTCAAGTTTTGCTACAAAGTTGCGTTCGAGGCAACAACGGAGCCCTTTGCTTCAGGAAGATGCTTGCCCACTATAGATTGGGTTTACACATGCTTTTCATTGAGCACAAAGATTGAAAAAGTGACAAAAAACATGGCTTGGTTGTGATGGGACTCTATATGCTGGCGAGAAACTTGTGAACACAGAGAGAAATTTGTCGTATACATACATATCTATATATATATACTTGTTTATTGATTTATTGTGCATTCATTCGTTTATTTGTTTATATCACAACACTAGATAGATTTCTCCTATGTATATCTACATATTTATATTGCAGGTTGTTTATGTCTTTAACTTTTAGGATATGACATGGTTCTTTTGGGATCACTCTCAACGGAGAAACGCAGTCACACTTAGAGAGAGAGAGACCTGGAGAGTCATGAGATACTTGGAGAGAGATGGTTCTTCGATGTGGTGTGAGTGTGTTTTCTCTCTCTGTCAGAATTCGTTTATCAAAGGGCCTTTGGCGCCATCCCGACACGTCTTCCTGAGACTTTTGTGATCTCCCGAGCTCAAGCCATGGACGTGCTTTGCGACCGCGATGAGTCCCCGTGGTTCAGGGTCCTTTCAGGAATGGTGTTCCTTATCAATGCTGGCTATAGGGATCGATTTTTCTTATCCCTCATGGACTTGCACCTTGGTGAAAAATAGTACTTGTCTTACTTTTTTTTCTTTCTTTTTGGAGTGGATGCTCGATTAAAAGGGTTTTGCCAAACACTCTTGACGTGCAGGCACAAGTTTTACAATGGCTGTCCATGGCAACGAAAGGAGGACCATTCCGCAGGGTTCCACGAACGTTCTCGCTTTCAGTGGGGAAGTTGGGAAATCAAGGCAAGGGGAGTTCAAACATATTTGTTGGGTCTAGGGCATAGAGAATCTAAAGTGTTTTCAAGTTTAGGTTTTGTATTAAACACAAAAAAACATTGTGGTAAACACCTTCGTTGAATCTGTTGGTGTCCAACCTTGCTGCCAGACCATGAATGGCCTTGTGGTTCCTCGATGAGATCTTTGGATGTCGAACCGTGGCAAAGCTCGAGACTTTTTCGAAAGTTGGCTACATGTGCAGATGCGAGACTCTCCAGGCAGCGACCTCACCTACCAAGTATTGGTCTTCTTGGATCGGCTCTTCATGGCAGGCTTGAAGCTATATGGTGAAGACCACCGAGATGTCTTTGAAAATCCTGAAGACTTCTTTGTGCGAATGCTGCGACATGAAGGGCAACTTGGATACACCATATGAGATTACATTCTTCATCTTTTGATAGATAGATAGATAGATAGACATATATATATGTGTATTTTTACGTGGTTTTGTTGGATGCAGAGAAAACTATACAATCACCTGACCTCCATACTTTTTGAAAAACATTATGGGTGTGTTTTTTATTTCACTGAGAGGTGTTTCCCTGAATCCAATGAGGTACCGTGTCGAAGATCAGAAAATATGGCTTGTTGACGAGAGCAGCGGCTGGTGGGAGGAGAAAAAGCCATGTGGTCTAAATTTGAAGGAAGCGTTTGACTTGTTGCACGATGTGAAACTAAAAGACATCATGCAGCAGTGGGTTGAACCCAATGCTCCTTCTTTGCAATGGCAATAATGAGAAGTATATACGGAACATGTGCAATTTATGTTTACAAAATATTTCAGCTGGACTGAAACACATGAACACCCACATATATATGTATATTACGATCCTATACAGTATATGAATAATTTCATGATGTTATCATGTGAGAGGAGTGTCAGAATATACAAAAAAATCATTGCCTTTGCCGCATATAAGCTTTTTTGCTTTTGAATTTTGGCCGGCCTTCACCCGAAAAACTTCGGTGTTGTGGCAGAGCTGAGACTAGGAATTGTCTAGTCTGGTAAAGATCTGAAGGATCCCTTTTTAGGACCCACAGCTGTTTACAGGACTTGGACTTTTGGATGTGTCCAAATCTGTACTATGTAGGAATAGGCACGGAGACAAACCGATCTCTGGCTCAAAAAGGAAAGCAGTGCTCTTGTGTGTGAGGGGAATGGGAACGAATTTGGGCGAGAACCCTGAGAGAAAACTTTGAGAGAACTTCGAGAGAACTTTGAGAGATTTCTTGGACATGTGTTTTTTGAGAGAGATGATATTTAATGTTGTTTTTGGGAGATATGATATATTTAGAAAGAAAGTATGTTCATTGGATTTCACTGAATACAGCTACGATGTGAACAATGCAAATATTCATTTGGTAGTCATACCTTCCTAACTATTTCGATAACACTCTCACAGTCAACTCTCATGGTAAACTCAAACAGTCAACTCTCATGGTAAACTCCTACAATCAACTGTCATGGTAAACTCTCACAGTGAACTCTCATGGTAAACTCTTACAATCAACTCTCATGGTAAACTCTCACAATCAACTCTCATGGTAAACTCTCACAGTCAACTCTCATGGTAAACTCAAACAGTCAACTCTCATGGTAAACTCAAACAGTCAACTCTCATGGTAAACTCCTACAATCAACTGTCATGGTAAACTCTCACAGTGAACTCTCATGGTAAACTCTTACAATCAACTCTCATGGTAAACTCTCACAATCAACTCTCATGGTAAACTCAAACAGTCAACTCTCATGGTAAACTCTCACAGTGAACTCTCATGGTAAACTCTTGTACAATCAACTCTCATGGTAAATTCACAGTCAGCTCTCTCATGGTAAACTCTCACAGTCAACTCTCGTGGTAAACTCTTACAAAATCAACTCTCATGGTAAACTCACAGTCAGCTTTCATGGTAAACTCTTACAATCAACCCAAATGGTAAAGTCTCACAGAATCAACTCCCATGGTAAACTCTCACAGAGTCAACTCTCATGGTAAACTCTCACAGTCAACCCTCATGGTAAACTCTCATATATTTTGCACTCATACATAGAAAACGCTCAATCCATCAATGCCTCAAGCAAATGAACATGTTTCTCTTTCTCTTCATGTCTGATACAAAATGATAAGTGGGGACAGATCAAAAAAACTATCAGAGGATGTATACACCCAAAAAGAGATGCCCCAACAAAGGTATACTGTGAGATATACCATGTATGGTGCTGTGCATTTACTGTGAGAGACCACATGTTGATAACATACTGTGAGAGATTTTGAATTATGAGGAATGCCGAGAGAGAGGGAGAGAGAGAGAGAACCACTATGTAGCAAAAGAGACATTGCCTGTAGTATCTTGACCGTTCGTGTTCTAATGCATATATAATATATTGATGCATGCACTGAATCAAACTGGAACATGTTTACATGACATTGTGTGGTCAGAGCCAATGACAGTTTTTATGATCAAAACATCAAAATGCATCAATATATATGTATATATATTTATCACAACTTATTGCATGATCGTGTGTGTCCACAAAACTAAGAGGCAAATTATCTGTCAAATTTTGATATAAAACTCCGAAGCCAACTTCGAAGTTTTATATCGTGCCCCAGGTGTGACCCCGGAGTTCGTTCGAAGTTTTACTGTCAAAAATAGATATCTATTTCGTTAAATTCTATCTATTTATAGATATCTATTTCGGCAAAATTTATCTATATAGGTAACTCTAAATCTAACTATTTTTTTGAAAATAGACAAATCAAAATAGATAGATTTCCAGAAAATAGTTTGCAAAAAATCTATCTATTTTGTAGTTTTTAAATAGTCTAAAATAGTTATCTAAAAAAATATCTTATATATAAAAATCTAGGAAATAGTCAAAATCCTAGAATAGATAGGATTTTGTCTAATTCGGTCTATTGGGTTTGAGAACAGCTCCTGCCTCCCTGCAGAATTTTGAACGGTTCGAAACAGGGCGGCACAGCGCGTTTTGGTTTTCGTGGGAGCTTCTGGGGCCGTCCTGGGGTCCCCCCCACGATCGGCCAGAAAATGGCTCGTTCTCTGGAATGCTATGTCAGCGGTTTAATAGCAGGATCGCAGCCGTCAAAATTCGATTTTTGGAGCTTTTCCAGGCTTTTGCCAGGTCAATTTTCTGCTCCAAATCAAGCTCTTTAGAAGTCCCAAGCTTCCAAAACAGCATTTCAAAGCTCAGAAAAGCAAAATTGAGCTTAAAATGTCGAAAAACGACTTCGGGCTCGACGCGTCCGACCGGGAAAATTGTGCTTTGAGAACGGCTCCTGCCTCCATGCAGTTTTTTTGGCAGATACAAACAGGGCGGCACAGCGCGTTTTGCCTTTCGTGGGAGCTTCTGGGGCCGTCCTGGGGTCTCCCCCCCACGATCGGCGAGAAAATGGCTCGTTCTCTGGAATCCTATGTCAGCGGTTTAATAGCAGGATCGCAGCCGTCAAAACCCGCTTTTCGGAGTGTTTCCAAACTTTTGCCAGGTCAATTTCTGCTCCAAAACAAGCTCTTTAGAGGTCCCAAGCTTCCAAAACAGCATTTCAAAGCTCAGAAAAGCTAAATTGAGCTTAAATTGTCGAAAAACGGTTTCCGGCTCGACGCGTCCGACCGGGAAAATTGTGCTTTGAGAACGGCTCCTGCCTCCCTGCAGAATTTTTGGCAGATACAAACAGGGCGGCGCAGCGCGTTTTGCTTTTCGTGGGAGCTTCTGGGGCCCTCCTGGGGTCCCTCCCCCCCACGATTGGCCGGAAAATGGCTCGTTCTCTGGAATCCTATGTCAGCGGTTTAATAGCAGGATCGCAGCCGTCAAAATTCGATTTTTGGAGCGTTTCCAAACTTTTGCCAGGTCAATTTCTCATCCAAATCAAGCTCTTTAGAGGTCCCAAGCTTCCAAAACTGCATTTCAAAGCTCAGAAAAGCTAAATTGAGCTTAAATTGTCGAAAAACGGTTTCGGGCTCGACGCGTCCGACCGGGAAAATTGTGCTTTGAGAACAGCTCCTGCCTCCCTGCAGAATTTTTGGCAAATACAAACAGGGCGGCACAGCGCGTTTTGCGTTTCGTGGGAGCTTCTGGGGCCGTCCTAGGGTCCCCCCCACGATCGGCCAGAAAATGGCTCGTTCTCTGGAATGCTATGTCAGCGGTTTAATAGCAGGATCGCAGCCGTCAAAATTCGATTTTTGGAGCTTTTCTAGGCTTTTGCCAGGTCAATTTCTGCTCCAAATCGAACTTTCTGGTTAAACAATTTGAAGCCAACACTTGCTCTGCGCGCCGAATTGCGGCGCGTCCAACCCACCCGACCAAGGAGGGGTGGCCCCCAGACCGGCGGCTAACCTTCTACTGGGGCTCGCTG
>CAMXCT020003982.1:25722-48688 GCA_947184155.2 Cladocopium goreaui
CTGAGAGAGTCTGAGAGAGAGTCTGAGAGAGTCTGAAAGAGCTCATGAAAAATTTCTGAGAGAGAGTCTGAGAGAGAGTCTGAAAGAGAGTCTGAGAGAGAGTCTGAGAGAGAGTCTGTGAGAGAGTCTGTGAGAGAGTCTGTGAGAGAGTCTGAGAGAGAGTCTGTGAGAGAGTCTGTGAGAGAGTCTGTGAAAGAGTCTGTGAGAGAGTCTGTGAGAGAGTCTGTGAGAGAATCTGAGAGAGTCTGAGAGAGAGTTTGTGAGAGAGCATGGCAGAACTTGTCCGAGCACCTGATCGCGCAAGGGACCGCAAAGGCAAAGGAAAAAACATAATTAAGACCCATGCGTCGTTTTTCAATTATGTTGTCTTGCGTTTCATCCAATGGCTGCCAATGGCTCTCCATTCAAGGGTCCTAAGGCTCCTAAGGCTTCCCTAGACATAGACAAGTCAAGATAAGATTATTGATTCTAGATTCAAGATTGTCAAAGCCGGCTTAAGAAACAATGAGCAAGCATGGCAATCCAATTTGCAATCGATGCAGTCAGTCGATATTCTGAGATCATGGGTCTCCGAGCTTTGCCATCGGCTGTGCCGTGGAAGAGGAGGAGGCGGCGACAGATGCTGACCTTGCCGCGTGGAGCCATCAGCCCCAATTTGGTGCAGTAGCATGACAGCAAAAGTTGGTCAAGCTGCCTCCTATTGAGATTTGATGATTTGAAGTTTCCAAACACATTATCAAAAACAATATCATATCAGTATCATATCACATCAAAACATATCATATCATATAGCAATATAATATAATATCATAGCACTGACTGTTTGGCTGTTTGCTATTTCTGAACGCACCGTTTCCTTTTCCCACACATTTGAGGCTTGAGTTTTGAATCATTCAAATGAACAAAAGAGAGACCCGTAGCAGCACCGAAACTAGTGAATGTTGTTGATTCAACTCCGTTGTCATATGTCTACAAATACATTGTGTGACTAGATGCAAATCTTACACTTAGTATGACTCAAAAAGACTAGGCTCCAGGCTGGACTGAGGGTGATGACTCTGATGGCGGTGATGACATAAATGATGGGAGCATTCCCAAGTCAAATTCCTTCTTCGCCATCAAGAGTTTCTTTTGCTTTGACAGCTCCAAGCCCGTAAGCTTCGTGGCCAACCCAGCAGAGCACTCAGCCGCGTCGGGCTTGATTCCAAAGCAGTGCTTGATGATTGGGGACTAGCAAGATGAGTTTACGGGGTGCTTGTATGTGTGCGAGCAAGATGAGTTTACGGGGTGCTTGTATGTGTGCGTGTGTATGTACATGAGATGGTTGTAGACACAAACTCAAAAACGGCTAAACCGACTGGGCCATTGCCATTTTTCTCGCGTCACTGCAGCTCTGGCTTCATCGGCGCGTTGCCGATGAACGCGTTTCCTACCCAAACTCGGGCTTCAACGGCTGCCTCCGCATTCAACGGAGTGAAAGGTAGTGCGCCAAGGGCCTCCGCAGCGGCAGCGATACATTCAATATGATACGTGCTGTGCACCTGGCCTGGCAGAGGGCTTTGAACAATGGAAATATTGAGGAAAATTCCCCACAACCTAAATCCAAGCTTCCATTTTCAAAAAATGCTTAAAACCTGTGTTTTTATTGGTTTTTTCACAAAAACCAATAAAAAACACAGGTTTTTGACTACTTTTTTGTTAAAAATGATGAAAAATGCTGTGTTTTATAGGTTCTGACCTATACTATAAACCCTAAAACCCTAAAACCTAAACCCTAAACCCTATGTGGAGTATGGAGTGAGGAGTGTAAAGTATAAAGTGTGGAGTGTGGAGTGCACAGCAAAGTGTGGAGTGTGGAGTGCGGAGTGTGGAGTGGAAAGTGTAGAGTGTGGAGTGTGGAGTGTAAAGTGGGGAGTGTGGAGTGTAGAGTGTGGAGTGAGGAGTGTAAAGTGTAAAGTCTGGAGTGTAAAGTGTGGAGTGCGATATTTTGAGTGGAAAGTGTAGAGTGTGGTGTGTAGAGTGTGGAGTGTGGAGTGTAAAGTGTGGAGTGTAAAGTGTGGAGTGAGGAGTGTAAAGTGGAAAGCGTGGAGTGTAAAGTGTGGAGTGTAGAGTGTAGAGTGTAGAGTGTGGAGTGTGGAGTGTAAAGTGTGGAGTGAGGAGTGTAAAGTGTGGAGTGTGGAGTGGAAAGTGTGGAGTGTGGAGTGTGGAGTGTAAAGTGCGGAGTGTAAAGTGTAGAGTGTGGAGTGTGGAGTGTAAAGTGTAGAGTGTGGAGTGTGGAGTGTAAAGTGTAGAGTGAGGAGTGGAAAGTGTAGAGTGTAGTGTAAAGTGTGGAGTGTGGAGTGTAAAGTCTCAGGTGAGGAGTGAGGAGTGTAAAGTGCAAAGTGTAAAGTTAGAGTGTAAAGTGTAGAGTGTGGAGTCTAAAGTGTCAATTGTGGAGTGTGGAGTGTAAAGTGTAGAGTGTGGAGTGCGGAGCTTCCCCCATAGACACGGCGTCGCCACAGGAAAACCAGAGACTCGAGGCGAGACACGTGGGTGCAAAAAAACGAGCATTTCCTACGAGACTTCCTCCAATTTTGAAATTTTGTGAACATCATCAAACAGGTTGGAATGTCAGAAAGTGCCACGTCTGCCACGCAAAACGACATGACAACCTGCTTGGAAACATTCGAAAAGGACAGGTTTTCCAGCTTCCCCCATAGACTCGGCGACGCCACAGGAAAACCAGCGACTCGAGATAAGACATGTGGATGCAGAAAAACCAGCATTTCGTACGAGACTTCCTCCAATTTTGACATTTTCAACACATTATCAAACAAGTTTGGAATGTCACAAAGTGCCACGCCTGCCACGCAAAATGACATGATAACCTGCTTGGACACATTCGAATAGGACATGTTTTCCAGCTTCCCCCATAGACACGGCGACGTGGATGCAGAAAAACCAGCATTTCCTACGAGACTTCCTCCAATTTTGAAATTTTGTGAACATCATCAAACAGGGTGGAACGTCAGAAAGTGCCACGTCTGCCACGCAAAACAACATGACAACCTACTTGGAAACAGTCGAAAAGGACAGGTTTTCCAGCTTCCCCCATAGACACGGCGACGCAACAGGAAAACCAGCGACTCGAGACAAGACACGTGGATGCAGAAAACCAGCATTTCGTACGAGACTTCCGGCGATTTTCACAATTGGCAACATGACAATAGGACAAGTTTTGCAGCTTCCCCCATAGACACGGCGAGGCCACCGGAAAACCAGAGACGCGAGACGAGACACGTCTTCAGCATTTCGTGCGAGACTTCCTCCAATTTTCACACTTTGTAGCTTCAAAATCGACGTTTTCCTACGAGTTTTCCTTAGAACCTGAAAATTTGCAACCTCAAAATCGATGTTTCGTGCGAGGCTTCCGTCAATTTTCAGCACATCGCACAAAATGCCACGCCTGCCACGGAATTTGCACCTTGTCACCACTTGACGCAGCCCTGCCAATGCGATTTGCAAAAAAAACGCAGCACGACACGTCTAAAGTGCTGCGCCTGCCAAGAAAAATGACGATGGGCACGTCCAAAGTGCTGCGCCTGCCACGAAAACTGCAACACATCTTCTGAAAACGTCACAAAAGTATTGCGCCTGCCACGCAAAACGACTTTCGATACGGTGCTGAACACGTCTGAATGTCACGAAGTGCCACGCCTGCCACGCGAAACGAAGCAACGACACGTCTGCAACCCCCAAAAATGACCACCTCTGCAGAACTTCCCATAGGCACGGCCATACGGGGATCGCGCGGACGGTTGCGAACGGTTGCGGACGCGGAAGCAACGTCGAGCGAACACACCCTCAACCCCCAGACCCCCAGAGTGAAACGGGAACCCTTGCTACGCATTCGGGAAAAAACGTGTAAATTAATTACCGTATGCTTGACTGGAAACATTACAAAAACACTGTCAAAAGCAATGTTTTGGAAGGATTTACTGCCTTTATGGCAAAAAACGTGTAAATTACCGTCTGTTTGACTGGAAACATTGGAAAAACGCTGTCAAAAACAATGTTTTGGAAGGATTTCTTATATATATGTTGGAGTTGGCTACCGGCATTGGAACATGGAAAAATTGAAGAAAACACTGTAAATAGCAGTATTTTCAACGGTTGGGGAGATAAGGGAATTGGAAACATTGTCGAACATGATGTTTTCGACCGGTTTTATGGCGACAAAAGTGTAAAGTACCGTGCTTTGAAGGAAACCATTGCAAAAACATGGAAACACATTCAAAGAACACGGGATTTGGGGACTATCTAGGCGTCGTTGTCTAGCTATTTGAAATTCCGCAGCTTGGAGAGCCTCCAAGGGAGGGAAAAGTGAAAATTCCATAGCTTGGGAAGCCCCCACGGGGGGGAAAAGTGAAAATTCCCTAGCTTGGGGAGCCCCCACGGGGGGGAAAAGTGAAAATTCCCTAGCTTGGGGAGCCCCCACGGGGGGGGGAAAGTGAAAATTCTTAGCTTGGGAAGCCCCCAGGGGGGAAAAGTGAAAATTCCCTCGCTTGGGAAGCCCCCACGGGGAGGAAAAGCGAAAATTCCCTAGCTTGGGAAGCCTCCACGGGGGGGATTCCACACCACCCTTACTTAGCCCCTCTGACGGACCGAAATAAACCTGCGGTGTGGGCGGCCACCCCACGCGAAGCGGGGTGAATACAACTCGCGAGCAGGTTTGGAATTGATAGAGTATAAAACAAAAATATTTCGTCTTCAACTTCGGGCCCTTCCCAAAAAATATTTCTATTTGTGGTGCTCAAATGTGAATACTTTTGACTTTCAACAAAATTTTGCAAAGAACATATTTAATCTTTCACTTTGCGCTTCCATTTTGGTACCACTATGTATGCGCTTCCATTTTGGGAGCACTGTGCGCTTCCATTTTGGTACCGTCATGCGCATCCAGTTTGGGAGCGCTATGCGCTTTCGTCTTGGGAGAACTATGCGTTGGCTGAGTAAGTATCAAATTTGAAGTGTTCCATAGGGGGTGCTACCGGGGTCTAATTTGGTTTTCTTGTGGCTGAGGGAACATTTCTTGAAATTGAAGGGCAGCATAGTGTTTTAGACCCTCCCCCCTGATGTCTGTTCAACTTGCGGTGAGCGTCTCATAAAAATTTATGAGAAGATTAGGGTCTCTGAAACTTTATGTCAGTTGAGAGCCTTTTAGATTTTATGTTCGTATTAGTCTTGTATTTTTGGGATCACTATGCGTTTCCATTTTGGTACATTATGCGCTTCCATTTGGGTGGGAGCACTATTCGCTTCCATTTCCGTTCCACTATGTGCTTCCATTTTTACCACCATGCGCTTCCGTTTTGATACCACTATGCGCTTCCATTTTGGGAGCACTATGCACTTCCATTTCGGAAGTAAGATATTGATAATTTCTTGCTAAATGAACTCACAACAGTCACTGCCACTAACAAGCATACAAATTAAATCTACATAATCAGCAAATATATACGAATATATGATAATGATATCAATGATATCCATGAATCCATGAGCGCAGTGATACGCATAGAAAGTCGAAGGGTCTAAAATGATCAAGGTGGAGGGGTCTAAAATGATCCAGCTGACCATTCTAGAACCTTTGCCGAGTGGTCTCCAGGTCCAGCCATTCCAGACCGTCAGTACTTGACGGTATACATAAAGTACGTGATCCAACAACGCAAGCCACTGCAACAGAGAGGAATAAATATAGATGTGCTGCTGGTGAGCTTCTTCAGCCGAGAGGGAAAAAAACAAAACAACAGTCAATATATATATATATATAAAAACCGTATATATATATAAATTAATATATATATATATTTATTTAAAGGGATTATGCATATATGAAATGTGATGTGGGGCTACGCAGTGCAACATAATGAAATGCACTGTCAATTCACAATTCAGTGTCATGCAATGCAACGTCATGCAGTGCGCTGTCTTCATGCAATGCACTGTCACATAATGCGCTGTCATGCAATGCACTGTCATGCAATCAATGCGCTGTCATCATGCCATGCACTGTCATACAATGCGCTGTCATGAAATGCAACGTCATGCAGTGCCCTGTCATGCAATGCAACGTCATACAATGGGCTGACATGAAATGCAACATGATGGAATGCAACGTCTGTCGCACTGCTGTCATGCAATGCAACATGATGGAATGCAACGTCATGCAGTGCGCTGTCATCATGCAATGCACTGTCATACAATGCGCTGTCATGCAATGCAACGTCATGCAATGCACTGTCATCGTGCCATGCCCTGTCCTACAATGGGCTGTCAATTCAGTGTCATGCAATGCAACGTCATGCAATGCCCTGTCAGCATGCCATGCACTGTTATACAATGGGCTGTTATGCAGTGCAACAAAATGGAATGCAACGTGATGCAGTGTGCTGTCTTCATGCAATGCACTGTCACATAATGCACTGTCATGCAGTGCAAGGTCATGTAATGCAACGTCATGGAATCAACGCGCCGTCATCATGCCATGCACTGTCATACAATGCACTGTCATGGAATGCAGTGTCATGCAATGCAACGTCATGCAATGCACTGTCATCATGCAATGCACTTTCATACACTGGGCTGTCATGCAATGCAACATGATGGGATGCAACGTCATGCATTGCGCTGTCATCATGCAATGCTCTGTCACACAATGCGCTGTCCTGCAATGCACTGTCATGCAATGGACTGTCATCATGACATGCACTGTCATACAACGAGCTGTCATGGGATGCAGTGTCATGCAATGCGCTGTCATTATGCCATGCACTGTCATACAAAGGGCTGCCTTGCAATGCAACATGAGTGAATGCAACGCCTGTCACACAATGTGCTGTCATGCAATGCAACATAATCGAATGCAACGTTATGCAGTGCGCTGTCATCATGCCATGCACTGTTATATAATAATAATAAAATATAATATAATATATACAGTATACAATGGGTTGTCATGCAGTGCAACGTGATGGAATGCAACGTCATGCAGTGCGCTGTCATCTTGCAATGCAGTGACATACAATGCGCTGTCATGCAATGCACTGTCATGCAATGCAACGTCATGCAATGCTCTGTCATTATGCCATGCACTGTCATACAATCAATGCGCTGTCATGGCATGCAGTGCATGGAATGCAACGTCATCGTGCCATGCACTGTCATCATGCCATGCCCTTTCATACAATGCGCTGTCAATTCAGTGTCATGCAATGCAACATCTTGCAATGCACTGTTATCCTGGCATGCCCTGTCCTACAATGGGCTGTTGCAACATCATGCAATGCACTGTCATCATGCCATGCACTGTTATACAATGGCCTGTTATGCAGTGCAACATGATGGAATGCAACGTGATGCAGTGCGCTGTCTTCATGCAATGCACTGTCACATAATGCGCTGTCATGCAGTGCAACGTTGTGCGATGCAACGTCATGCAATCAATGCGCCGTCATCATGCCATGCACTGTCATACAATGCGCTGTCATGGAATGCAGTGTCATGCAATGCAACGTCATGCAATGAACTGTCATCATACAATGGGCTGTGATACAATGGGCTGTCATGCAATGCAACATGATGGAATGCAACGTTTTGCATTGCACTGTCATCACGCAATGCACTGTCAAACAATGCGCTGTCATCATGACATGCACTGTCGTACAACGCGCTGTCATGGAACGCAGTGTCATGCGATGCAACGTCATGCAATGCGCTCTCATTATGCCATGCACTGTCATACAATGGACTGTCATGCAATGCAACATGAGTGAATGCAACGCCTGTCACACAATGTGCTGTCATGCACCGCAACATAATGGTATGCAATGTCATGCAGTGCGCTGTCATCATGCCATGCACTGTTATACAATGGGCTGTCATGCAGTGCAACATGATGCAATGCAACGTCATGCAGTGCGCTGTCATACAATGCGCTGTCATGGAATGCAGTGTCATGCAATGCAACGTCATCATGCCATGCCGTGTCATATAATGGGCTGTCATGCACTGCAACATGATGGAATGCAACATCCGTCTCACAATGTGCTGTCATGCACTGTCATGCAATGCGCTGTCATGCAATGCGCTGTCATGCAATGCAACGTCATGCAATGCGCTGTCATCATGCCATGCACTGTCATACAACGGGCTGTCAATGCAGTATCATGCAATGCAACGTCATACAGTGCAACATCATGCAATGCACGGTCATACAATGGGCTGTCATGCAATGCAACATCTTGGAATCATCATGCCATGCACTGTCACACAATGTGCTGTCATGCAATGCACTGTCATGCAATTCAACATCATGCAATGCGCTGTCATCATGCTATGCACTGTCATACAATACGCTGTCATGCAATGCAGTGTGATGCAATGCAACGTCATGCAATGCCCTGTCATGCAATGCAGTGTCATGCAATGCAACGTCATGCAATGCGCTGACATCATTCAATGCACTGTTGTCATGCAATGTATGGTAGGTTGACGACATGCATGCGAAATGGTGCAAGGTGTCATATTGACTGCCAAAGGTCATAAAATAAGTGTGCAATGCCGTAAAAATCATGGGATGAAAACTAGAATACCGGTGGGAAGGCAGCTTGTCAAGCACTAGCATCATGCAGCTGGACGCATCTAAACAAATTACCCGTGACAAACATTGACAAACTGGTGAAAGAGAAAGAGCACGCAGCGGACAACACAAAAAACAAAACCCCCGCCCAAAACATTGAGATTCCTCTTCCTCCAATGCCGCTGCCCGTTTTTGCCCGCGCCCCACCGGTCGCTCAAGCTGGGTTTGCTTGCCTAGCACCAACCGCAACACGAGAGAAGGCTTAGGCTAAGCTCACTCGCTGTGAGTCTCACTCGTCCTCGCCAGATCTTGCAAGTGTGCCCGGCCCAGCCAAGAAAAATAGGCTCAGCACTCAACATCTTGAGGCCACGGAAGCAAAGCTTCCTCAAAGGGGTCACCAGAGGTTCCCCCCACGGGCACTGCCAAGATGAGGTTCACACGAGCCGTCCCCGGGTCTTTAGACAAGCCCTCCTACACAGCCAACCGCGAAGCCCCACCCCCACAATCCCCAAGCATGCAGTGGAGAGAGGAATAAACCTCCACACAGGGCCAGCAAAGCCGCCTTTCGTGCCGCATGCTCAGAGACCGCAGGCTAACTCAAGTATTGTTGAAGGGCCAAGCAAGCAAACCCAGCCATCGCTTCCGCCAAGAAGCGAACAAAAACGTGCTACAGCATCTTCAGCTTTGGAATCTCAAGGGTTTGGTCTTTGTTTCCCTTTTGTAACCGCAGTATTTCGCAGGCAGTCTCACACCAATGAGAAAGGGACAGTGAGAGACAGGAGCTGCGGTCCATGATGGCAAACCAACTCAACTGATTTCTCGCCGAATCAAATTTCACAACAAAATGTATCAATCCTCTGCTGCTATGGCATCGATTCAAAATAGTGATGCTCGCCAAAGGTAACTAAGTATAGCCCAATAACTGACTATGGCAGAATCAGGCCGGAACTCCACAAAATGAAAATCACCTGGTTCAAGATTCTTTCACCATCCTCACCCACACATTGAATACCAAGACTTGATTGAAGAGTTGAATATGAATATGATGGTTGAACTGGACTCCTAAACTCTTCCATCCTTGCAATGGACTCTTCCCATCTCTGCTTTTCATCTGTCCATATTGTCGGAAGTTTGACTTCTAAACTTCCTTCGATTCTACATGTATCTGTATGTAACTATGTATGAGAATATAAATGTATGTATGTATGGATGTATGTATGCATGCATGCATGGATGGATGGATGCATGCATGTACGTAAGTACGTACGTATGTATGATGAGTATGGATGGACGGACGGATGGATGGAAGGATATATGCACGCATGCATGCCAGCCACATTGCAATTTCAATAGGGAAGCTGATGATTAACCGGTAGATTTTTGGGGTATCGTGGTTTCAGTAAAATGAAAACAAAGGTTTGAAAAATACGCATACGAAAAAAAAACAAAGGTTTGAAATTGTTTTATCTGCATGTGCTGTGTATGGGTCAACGGTCACTAATATGTTAATATGGCTGGTATAGTTGTGATGTTATTGAATGATATTGACTGTTCATCCCCTGGGAACACTGAGGGTTTTTGAATCCGTAGCTGTCTGACGTCACCACCGGTATTGACTCGTGCCTCACAGTACACCAAATGAGCTGCAGGGAAGCATCCCTGGGATGCCAAAATGCAGAGAAGAGTGATGGGCTCAACGTGTTCAAATTTTCCTCTCTCGCTCTCTTTTCTTTCTCTGGAACCCCTCCCAATTGCAATACCTATCCAGAACCGGATCGATTTCAACAACAGGCAGGATGTGAACAAACCAGCTTTGGACCCACATGCAAAACACAACTGACATGCAAGTCTGTTAAGGGTAGCAAGTGAATGTATTTGAAATGAACCGCCTTCGACGTCTCACTGCACCCCGCAAAACAGCTGGCAAAAAACATACCATTCCCGGAATCAACTCTAAATTCCTTTGAGACTTTTAGATATGTCCTACTTCTGGCATATACACACTGCACAATTGTGTATCAGCAAGTCTCAATGCTTATCCGCACAGCCAGCTTCAAACAAAGTCAACTCTGAAGAAATCAAACGAGCACAAGTCTGTTAGCCTTGGGAAAAGCCTGCACGAGAAACCATAAGATCATCCCGTCTGAAAATTAGCTGGCTTCTAGCAAGGCACTTTGATCATATGCTTTCACGTTTTGTATTGCCAGAGAGCTCTATAAGTGTGACCGATCAGCAACGTTGGCTGGGATGAACAGCGGCCTCTACTCAGGTGGAAGAAGAGCAGCTGTATAGTAGCATTAGCTATTGTACTTGCCTGATTATTCAGGAACTTTCCGAGTATTGCTCAGTTCTATGACTGGAAAATCAAGAGACTTTGGCATTGCCAGCACTCAGTACATGTATTTGATCCTTGGTTTGAGCCTTTACATTCCTTTACAACTATACAGGACTATATGCAGGACTATACAAGGCGTCAATTTCCATCAATGCAGCAGCATGCTTGTGGCTCCCTGCTCTGATGAAAACTAGCAAGGGAAAGCGTTGTGAACTGAAAGTGCTCTGTTTAGGAAGGTTCATGGTGCTTGCCAAAGTGCTTCATGGTACTTCAAGATCTCAAAGTGATAAACAATGTTAAACAAGTGATTCCAGTGCTTACCCTTTCAACTAACTGAACTAGCGGCAACTAGGGCTCTGCCAATCTGCCTTTCCCGTGCAATGAATTCTGCGACTTGATTGATTTCTGCCTTGGCTGAGTGCCAAGCGAGAAGACTGGGCAGACAATCCGAGGACGGAATGCTGCAATGTGGGGGATATGTCAGCAATATGTTTTAAAATGCTGCGCAAAATCACGGGGTCGCTATTGCCATTGCAAACTTTCAATAAGCTGTTTGCGTTGTGCGATCTGAACTTGTGGAGTTTATGAACAATCGAAATTGAGCCAATTGGGCCGACAAAACCAAACAGGTGAAGCGTATCTTCTCCGTGCGTGGGTATCTGGGATGCAACCAGAGTCACAAACGCACTCAGGTTACCCGAGATGTTGCAAGATGGGTCTGCTGGTCCAAATGCCATACCAACTGGCTTTGTACAGTCGGTATGAAGGCCATAGGAGTGGCAGTCCGTTGTTAACAAGCAATTCCTAAGATAAGCGGCGGCGATTGTTGGTGCAAATCATGCCAATTGGATCTCTACTTGCAAAGTTGGAATCATATTTTGAATTGATTGCAAGTTGCCATGCAGCTTTAATCTTCTGCCAGCAGTGCCGGAAGAGTGAGAAAAATGGGATAGAGGGCCTTTTTTCTAAGGAGCCCGTGTTGACCCTTTCCTAGACATTTTCTAACCTTCCTCCTATTCCTTCCATATTTCCTTCATTGCCATCCAAAACTCCCGAGAAAGTGCCGTGAGAGAAAGGTGGCCCATTAGACACTAGTTGTGCTTGCAAGTACGCTGCAGAAACAAGGTTGGCAGCAATTGCCATCAATTGCCCAAATTGCATGATGCCTTAAACATATCTCGGAAGAAACGAAGAAAAGGACACGAGATAGGAACGTTTAGGCTGTTCCGAAATGTTTTAAGATGTTTGAGGTTATAGAACCTAATTATTCCTGGGTATGTTGAGGGGGGCTTCATGATTCCCCAACATGCATCATCCTATACCTACCCCTTGAGGAAATTAGTCCAGGAAAATTATTCAAAAACAAATATTCCATAACCTAGTTGATACCCTGGATTTATTTTTTTTTAGGGGATGGGTCATGATTTTTCATAACCTTTCAACACTGCTAATCCACTTCCCTGTTTCTTAAGCGGTTTCACGAAAAAAAACTTCGCAAATGTCAGAATCGACGTTTTTTTTCCCAAAAACAGACGGTTTTTATCCAAACGCATATTTGTTCTTACGACAGTGAAGGGAACAATTGCCAAACAATTATTTTTTTCTAATATATTTGATTTTTTATTACAAAAAAAAATCGGTTTGCCTTAGAAACATTTCGACAAATTGTTCCGAAAACACCCGAAGGTTTTCTCCAAACCTTGGACGCGTCTCGAATAACAGCAAACGCGTTAATTAAAAAAAAAAAATGTGTTTTGTTGTGCTATGCCATTCACCGGCTTGCATCGCTCCCAAAATTTGGTCACCGGCCCAGCAACGGCCACCGGCCAACCGGCCCGGCCACCGGCCCGCACAAAAAACATATTTATTTGTAAAAACGTTTGTGTTTAAAAGTGTTTGTGTGTAAAAGGGTCTCTGTGTCAAAGCGGCTGTGTGTAAAAGCGTCTGTGTGTAAAAGGTTTCTGCGTGTAAAAATTTCTGTGTGTAAAAGTTTCTGTGCGTAAAAACTTCTGTGTGTAAAAACGTGTGTGTGTGTAAAAACTTGTGTGTCTCAAAACTTCTGTGGGTAATAGTTTCTGTTTGTAAAAGCATCTGTGCGTAAAAACTTTTGTGTGTAAAAGTGTCTGTGTGTAAAAGCGTCTGTGTGTACAAACTGCTGTGTGTAAAAACTTCTGTGTGTAAAAGGTTCTGTGTGTAAAAACTTCTCTGTGTAAAAAAAATCTGTGTGTAAAGGTGTCTGTGTGTAAGAAACTTCTGCGTGTAAAAACTTGCTGTGCTTAAAATAACTTTTGTGTGTAAAAACTTTTCTCTGTAAAGACGTTTGTGTGTCAAAGCTTCTGTGTGCAAAAGTGTCTGTGTGTAAAAAACTTGTGCGTGTAAAAACTTCTGTGTGTAAAAACTCCGGCAGAGCATGGCAGAGCCAAGATCTCTCTGGAAACGACTGTTTTACAAACAAACCCCGACAGAAAGGTCTCTCTTAGACACATGTTTCCAGAGTGAACTTCCTCATACAAGAGCCTCTTCGATGACACCTTGCGGTTCTCCTTTGGAGCAGGGCTTTTGGCCAAGGCATCTCGGACAAATAAGTCTGGATAGCCCGTTGTTTTTACCTACTGCGTCATTAGCCACCCGGGGCGAAATGTTACTTTGAATGGTTGGGGGTGGGGTGGGGGGGTGTAGTAACGTTCTCTTGCACATGCACACTCACATGATGCTCCCTTAGAGATGGGGTGAGGGGGTTGGGGGTGGATGTGATAAACTTGAATGTTACGCTTCGACTTGCTGACTGACTTTGAATATTTCTTCAGTTGCACACTGCGCTTCAACTTGCTGACAAGCTTTGGACTGCACTTGGCAAACTTTGCAAAAGTGGAGAAATGAAAAGAAGGAAAAGAGCAGGTGAGTCACTCCCTATCGCAATTCCATGGTGTTTGATCTGTTTCCTGTGCATGCCCCAGTGCAGCTGCGAATTCAAGAAATTTATCTCTTGATGGGCCTCCCGCAAAACGGAGAAACACCACAGTTTTTGCAAACATGCCTTGGGTGCAAATACCAAATTCCCCGGCATGGTTGACCATGCCGTAGCCTTGTTTTTGGACTCTGAATAGTTTGCCTTTATTAGTTTGCGTTTATTTTCGTGAATGCAGAGCTACGAATAAGATCTAATAAGAAGGGAGCTTCTTGCCTGGCCTTTTCTTGCTGATTTGTCCCTTCTACATTTCACAGGTAGCCAAATGATCTGGTTTGTTTTCTCAAACAAGTAGTTGGGTTCTGCAGCAAACGCTCAACACTGTTTTCAACAGTCTTTGCTAAGTAAGATATGATAGGATCAGGTCCTGTGTTCAGTGCATCTGGTTCAATGCAAAAGGACCTCTTCAAACGACTCGTACTCTCCTTTTCTCCTTGTACAGTACGTATGAAGTGAGCAAGGAACAGTAACACGAGGAGTGCAGAGTCAAAATTTCCTACAGCATCCTACAGTACTGGCTCGGCGTCCATGCAGAAAGCCAAAGAATCGATCGGAGAAACCCAAATCAGAAAACGCAAAACCCAGTTCAATATACATGCCACGCACCAGTTTACTTTGTATACATAGAAATAAATTATGGACAGTTCCCCCAGCAGTGGTTGAAAACAAGAGTGCCGACAAAGTCTGAAAGCCTCGAAGTACATTCTGCAAGTTACAAATTCCAAGAACAGAATCAGTTATCTCCAGCTGTTGATGCACCCCTCCGGAACAATTCCAAAGTAGTTCTCCAATATCAAACAGTGCTATTGGCCAAAGTCGCCCATTGTCTGACATGTGACATGATGTCAAAGTGTAGCGGCAAAATGAAGTATGACAAAACGTATACAACGTCATAGATTATTTGAGCTACTGAGCACCCCCTATTTTGATAGGATAATCTACCCAGCACACACTGAGAAAACACTGGCACGAGAGGAACGATTCAAATTAACTGATCGAAACTTTGATGGCGCTGCGCATTTATGCAACATTCCATGAATAGAAATGAGATGAAATGAGTTTATAAGATCATAAAATATTCCCTTGAAAAGCCCAGTCCGCCCGCCAAAGAATCTCTCCACATACATCCACGCATTCATCATTGCGTCTCAACCAACTCGGCTCTAGCTGCGTACCTTCTGTGTAATCCTTGGCAAAAGCAAAGGCATGGCAAAGCGCTGCTGCATCACGCTGCGTCAGTGCTACATCATGGTTCGTCAATGCTCTGGGCCTGTCTTGTTCTTTTTGTTTAAAATCACAGAGAGCACTGATTGTGAATCCCCCATGCTTTGGATGATTTCCAGTTCTATCTTCTTCCGCCTCTCACACGTCGTATGCCGTTTCTGTCTCTTCTTGCAGTGGAAATCTGATTCAAAACCATGTGCGTTTGCAATCTTTTGCAATTGTGAATTATCTATGCCAGGCAGAGGAACTTGCTGCAGAAATTATGCAGTCAAGGATCATTCCACGTCGTGATCTGAATGAATTCGGGCCGGTGACGCCTCACATGTTGCGCCACCAGGCGTTCATTTAATGAGGAGATATGAGGAGAGTGATACTCAAATCTGAACCGATGGGGTTGGCTTCGGCTCCCAGCAAGCACGTTCTCAGCCTCGCTCTTTGCAGAGTGATGTCCAACAGAGACACATTTGGCTCCTCCCACAAAGCGCAAAATTGAAGCATAGTGAACTATGCATATATTTTATTTATATATAAATATAAATATACTGTATGTATATAGTGCATATGTATTATATTGCGTATGTAGGTATACATAGAATTAAATACATATACATGGGGTCACTGCTTCTCAGAAAAACATGGACATGTCCAACCCAGGCCACTGTCCAGAAGCGTCTTATCAAAGTAGCAATCCCGATATCCACGAAATACAGATCCAGATGAGACAACTGGGTGATCTTCCTCATAATACCTGTGCCGTTCGTGTCCAAAAATGGCTTGACATGCATCGAATTTCATTATGTTTCCTCTACATGTGTCTCTATAAAAACACACATGTAAACTGTGGAGACTGAGGTTTCAAACTCACAGTGTAAGACATATTTAAATCAGGGTGGTTCAAAACACTCTTTCAATCTGCCGCGAGCCACCGCCAAACCGTACCCAGCCTCTCAAGATATGTGTCTGACACCCATGTGTAGGTGTCAGATGCCCATTCAGGAGGAACTAGTTCGATCCTTGAGATGTAGATTGCATTGACTGGCAGCGGTGAAAAGATTGTTTCGTTGTTGTTCCATATTGGCACAATGGGCAATCCTTGGTGCCGGTAGTAATGTGGTTCTTGCGTCCAATTGACAACTTTTGCGGCCGTGGTTATCATAACGTCAGGAAACGTCGCCGAGTCGACCATGATTGCAAAACCCATTCCTCGAGTTTTTAAACCTGCAACGAGCCTGTCAACATGGTCATCCCATGTTGACATTTGGTAATCAATCCAAAGGCCATCCAATCCAGATGCTGCCATCAAATCCAACTGTGTGTCGATTGTAGTCTCGTCACTGATGTCGTATGCCCCCAAATAGCTGGAGTAGTATGAATTGCCATATTCCAAACACCAGTGGTCGTTCTTGTAGGTACAACTAGGCCCTGCTTGAGTGCACGCTTCATTGACGTTGTTTCCCAAGAACCAGGGCAAGTAGTGACCCACAAATTTCCTCAGCCCAGCACAAATCAACATGTTCGTCCATTATCCTCACTCAACACGACTTTACAAACTAGCTTGGCAATCAAAAGTCCAAACGCGTCTTAATTGGCAAAACTGGGTTTCCAAAAAGAGAAACTGAATGTTGGAGACAAGAAATCGAGAAAAAAACAGCGCTGGCAAAGAGCAAACAACCTGAGAAGGGGGGAAAGAAAACCAGCTCTCATAATGAAAACCCCTGCGCACAGCAAATTGCCTGCGTGTAAGACCTGCAACATTGAAATCCTCCAGTTGTAGCGTAGCCGCAACTGCAAAAAAAAAATTGAAGCAGACATCCTGAAACTCTGCTGGTGGCTTACGTGTCCTCAGTCACTCGAGCAATATATTTTTCTCCATCTATTGGTTTAACTGGCGAGAAACCAGACTGAGGGGAATCGATGCCCTACTGCAACATTGGAGTTCCTACGCGCAACACCTTCAAAATTGGAGTTCCTCTGCTGGAGCAAACCCGTAAGCATCACGGCTGAGAGCATTAAACTTCCTGTGCCGAACACCTTCAAAATTGGAGTTCTCCAGTTGCAGTAACCTTGCAAGTATGACGACTGCTTGTAACACCTTCAAAATTGGAGTTCTCCGGTGGTCGCCGTACTAAAACTCTGTTGGTCAGCTACTTATCTCTAGTCTTTTAAGCAACATGTCTCGCTCTATCGATTTCTCTGACTGGCTACTTAGCTCGCCCAGGAAACCCACACCGAGAGGAAATCGATACCCTATCGCAGCAAAGTTCTAGCCCGTAATATTTTGAAAATTAGAGCTCTTAAAAAGGAACACGCCGTTCTTGGCTTAGCATAAACTCAACATGGCTCGAATATGGCCCCAACAAAGCCTCCAAGAGCCCCGCATGGATCAACATAGGCCCAACATAGGCTCCATATACGCCCGACATGGTCCCGACATGATCCAAAAACGACGTGTTCCTTTTGGGCCGGGTAAAGGCTTAAAAGGAACACGCTGTTCTCGGCGTAACATAAGCTCAACACGGCTCGAATATGGCCCCAACATAGCCTCCAAGGGCCTAGCATGGATCAACATAGGCCCAACATAGGCTCTATACGCCCGACATGGTCCCGAAATGGCCTAAAAACGGGGTGTTCGTTTTGGGCCGGGTAAAGGCTTAAAAGGAACACGCTGTTCTCGGCTTAACATAAGCTCAACACGGCTCGAATATGGCCCCAACATAGCGTCCAAGAGCCCCGCATGGATCAACATAGGCCCAACATAGGCTCCATATACGCCCGACATGGTCCCGACATGGTCCAAAAACGGCGTGTTCCTTTTGAGGTTCAAAAGGAACACGCCATTTTTGGCTTAACATAAGCTCAACATGGCCCGAATATGGCCACAACATTGCGTCCAAGAGCCTAACATGGATCAACATAGGCCCAACATAGGCTCCATATACGCCCGGCATGGTCCCGAAATGGTCTAAACACATCTAAAAACGACGTGTTTTTTTTTTGGCCGGGTAAAGGCTTAAAAGGAACACGCTGTTCTTGGCTTAACATAAGCTCAGCACGGCTCGAATATGGCCCCAACATAGCGTCCAAGAGCCCCGCATGGATTCCCATAGGCCCAACATAGGCTCCATATACGCCCGGCATGGTCGGACATGAGCCAAAAACGGCGTGTTCCTTTTGGGCCGGGTAAAGGCTCAAAAGGAACACGCCGTTTTTGGCTTAACATAAGCTCAACATCGTTCGGGCGTTGCCCCAACATAGCGTCCAAGAGCCTAACATGGATCAACATAGGCCCAACATAGGCTCCATATACGTAGGTGGCACGGAGCCTCTGAGGTGGCACGGCGATGTGCAGCATGGCAACGGGGGTGGTCACAACGCAACAAGGTGTGCTAGCGCTGCTGACTACTGTCACTATGCGTGCAACCAGTAAATCAGAAAATACGTCAGAAGAATTTCTCAGCCTATAGCAATCCATCTGTCTACCATCCTGTCAATCTATCCCTCACCCTATCCACTGGTCCATGTCTCCATCTCACATCAATCGCGCTAGCTGTCATCCGCTTGTAGCCAAAGAGAGATGACGTGACGACTTCAGCAGAGGCCTAGCTGTATGTCAGGTTGTCATTGCAGCCTGCTGCCGACAAAGTTTCCATGACCGGTAGCCATCTAGCTACCTATCTAGCAACCTATCTGTCCAGCCTTCCGTCAAGCCATTCATGCATCAACCTAACTTTCACACTCTCTCTCTCTCTCTCTCGCTCCCCCTCCCTCCCTCCCTCCCTCGCTCGCTCGCTCGCTCTCTCTCGCTCTCTCTCTCTCTCTTTCTTTCTCCATGCCCCCATCTATGCATCTACGTAGCTATGCGCAATCTATCCGTTCATCCCACCCATGTCATCCAGCCAGATAAAGCTTCCATAACCTGTAGCCATCTAGCTATTTATCTATCAACCTATCTGTCCAGCCTTCCGTCAAGCCATCCGTGCATCAACCTAACTTTCACTCTCTCTCTCTCTCTCTGTCTCTCTCTCTCTCTCTCTTGCTCTCTCTGATTCTCCACGCCCCCATCTCTGCATCTACGATCATCTATGTAGCTATGCGAAGCTCGCTGCCAGCAATTCATGCTATCATGTGGTGCTTCTGGCCCTCTTCGGCAATCTGTCCGTCGATCTCTTCATGCATCTCTCAAGTAAACTATGTATCTATCTATGTAGCACGCTATCTACCTATGGAGCTCCACGCACCTTGCAGCCTCCTGCTGCTGGAAACAACTGCTTTGGATGTTGCTTTTGGCTGCTTTGGAGGCTATCCAGCTATCGGCACACCTATCTATCTACTTATCTATCTATCTATCCATCCGTCTGTCTATCTTATCTATCTAGCTATCTATCTATCTGTCGATAGTCGATCTGTCGATCTATCTATCTATCTATCTGTCTGTCTGTCCGTCTGTCTGTCCGTCTGTCTGTCTGTCTGTCTGTCTGTCTATCGATCTATCGATCTATCGATCTATCGGTCTATAGGTCTATCGATGTATCGACCGATCGATCGATCGATCGATCTATATATCTACATATCAATCAATCAACCAATCAACCTATCTGTCTATCTCGCTATCCATCTATCGATCTATCTAAGTGGCTTCTCTCTCGGTCCACACATAATCTATATTTGTCTGCTTCTCCTCTATCCGTCTGTCTATCTATTCTACCCATTTTTTCTCCCCTCCATCTATCTGTAAACTTAATTAATCTATTTTTCTACTCTCCATCTATCTATAAGCCTATTGACGCCTCCAAGCTTGTCTCTCTGTCCATACATACGTCCCGTCTGGGCGCAATACGGTTCCAAGATGACCTAAATGCGGCGCATTCCTTTTGGGCACAACATGCCCCAAAAGGAACACGCCATTCTTGGTCGAACGGAAGCACAATCTGCTCTCTTTGTCTACCTGGTTACCCCCAATAATCACGGACCAGGGGGGCCCAATAATCGAGACCGTCCCGATAGGGGGGGGTGGGGGGGGTTGTTTGGGAGAACCCGGGGGCTCCCCCCCTTTTAAGAACAACATCCCCCCCCTCCAGTCAGAATAACCCCCCCCATCCCTCTATCGGGGAGATCTGCAATAATCACGGAACAGGGGGGAATCGATACCCCACCGTCACCCATTTGCCACCTGGTACGTGACCCTGCAAAACGTTCCCAAAACCCACCCTAAACACCAACTGAGGCTGCCAAATTTTTGCCCGTTCGTCAAGGGGCCCCACCAGACCCCCTAATCTCTCACGACATTTGCAAACAACAACGAGACAGCCTGTCCGGCTGGCGTTCGTTAAAAAAAGCAACTAACGTGTACTAGATGGGACACGTGAACGAAACGGTGAATAAATGTCCTGAGAAATGCAGTGAAGCGGAAAGTTACGGAACAATTGGCGTGGCCACGGCTCAGGACAAACATTTGATGATTCAGATGCCCAACATTGCTCTATGCTTAAGTTGTTTGAAATTCCTGGGGGCGCCATTGCTGAATGGGTTTTCGCTCGCTAGAACTCAGCTTCCACAGTGGACACGGAGCGGTGGTGCACTGGCTGTCAATGCAAGGCTCGTTTGACGAACAGTACGAAACTCCCCAGGCGGCAACACCAGGCGGGAATTCCCAGATGCCCTCCTGACTCACGCAAAAATTAATATTCACAGCGAGCCAAGTAAAGCATTTTCAAGATTCAACATTCAGAAAATGCAAGCGGTAAAAAGATGTCCAAATACTCTGGCAGTGCCACAGCCTGCAAGACCAAAGAAAGACTTGACTTCCCGCCGTGCTGGCCGTGTCCAAACACATATCGAGGTGCACAGCCCACCTGCGGTGTCGGGCTTCAAGCTGTTGACACTCTACCAAAAGAATGTTGAAAAAACTTTTACGCGTGTTTTCATCATGTGTCTGTATGCGCAAGTTTGCGTACATGGATGTGCGCATGTACTGTATACATATATTTATATGTGTGATCATTGGGTGTGTGTGTGTGTGTCTGTGTGTGTCTACACTTGTGTGCTTGTGGGTGTCCACGTGTGTAGTTGTCCGCCGTGTAGGTGTCTGCCCTTATGCATCCCTACATGTACGTGAGCATGTTTGTGCGCTTCAGAGGACTGCAGAGAACCCGAAAGGCCGAAGAAAGTGTCCAGATTTGTTCAATGTTTCATACACATATATTACAGAATATATTTCTAGAGTGCATCAGCTGCAGCAACAGCTCTTTTCAGTACTACCAGTAGGAATCAAACCACTTGAATGCTTCACGACTGGTTTTCAAATGTCTGAACCTAAGAAAATGCGTGCCATCTGGCGCTACCCTGCAATTCACTAGCCTTGTTTGCGCATTGTGGTGGGGCCGTTTCAAGTTTATGGTATTGCTGAAGAAAGTTTCTTGCAGCGGCCTGCAGCCCATGTACCAACAGCAGCGGCCCCGAGATGCTGGGTGTGCTATGGCTTGTTTTCACAGCACCCACCCTATCATTCTTGCTAAGTGCCTACTCTTTTTTTCTTGAAATGTTAGTACCACGCATTCTCAAGATGATCAAAGCACGGCGGACAAGGTGTGTGTTCTACAACCCGTGTCATACTCCTTGAACCTTCCTACGTGCTCATCCTGCGAAGCTGCTGCTGATGCAATCTTGAAACCATTCTTATATTCTTATCCTACACATTCCTACACTATATCCGCCGACCCCGGCCGCGTAAGGGAAAAATAGTTTATGACAACAACAACAACAACAACTACTACTACAACAACTACAACTACAACTGCAATAACAACAACCACTACTACTACTACTACTGCTACTACTACTGCTACTACTATTACTACTACTACTGCTACTACTATTACTACTACTACTACTGCTACTACTACTGCTACTGCTACTGCTACTACTACTACTACTACTCCTACTTATCAATTTTCAACAGCAGTGGTCTAATGGCTACCTTTTTCAGGTAGGGTTTGGACAAAACTACAGGTACAGGGTACGCACGGTACGGGACATGGGTACGTAGGTGCGGCACATGGGTACGTAAGTATGGTGCTGGGTACCGTACCCATGTACCGTACCCACCGTGCCCACCATACGTACCCAGTTAGCAACCGATCTAGCAACCGATTTTTTAAGATAAAGAATGTTTACCAGTAGTACCGCACAAGGCGGTGGCGAAAGTTTCAAAAATAGGAAACCTATAGGAGAGGTTGGCTGTTGTGAATCACGGATGGCAGAGCGAAGCCACTGATGGATCGAAAGGTGGTTGATGTCTCCTCTCTTTCTCTCTCTGCCTGTCTCTTTCTCTGACTATCTACCTACCTACCCACCTATCTATCTATGTATCCATCTATCTCTCTCTCTCTCTGTCTGTCACTGTCTGTCTGTCTGTCTATCTATCTATCTAACTATCTATCTATCTATCTATCAGGTTTTGAACTTGACAACATCAAATTCTCCGAGACGTCCTCAGGTTTTGAACTTGACAACATCAAAAAACGCAGCAATTCTGCGAGACTTCTTCATTTTTCAAAGTTGACAACATCAATCAGCAAAACAAAACCGGGGATCAGATCAGGGGGGTTTACCTAAGCTAGGTTTTTTAATTGAAGTAAGCATGGGAGAAAGGAGGAAAAAAGGAGGAAAAAAGGAGGAAACAAGGTTGTTTTCAGGATGAAAATGTGCAGTGGCTAAGTGACAGATCTGTGGTTTAGAATTTGTGTTGCCAGGAATTTTCTCAAAAATCCTTTGATTGCATGGCAGAGGCCCAATCTGACAATGATCGCCCCCATATATA
>CAMXCT020003983.1:5310-37810 GCA_947184155.2 Cladocopium goreaui
GAGTCCGTCCTTCAGGGCCCTGCTGTTTTGCTGTGGCGAGGGCGCCGTTTGTGAGCCTTGACGGCTGGAAGAGAGCTAGTTTTCTTGTAGGTTCAGATAGCAACGTTAGGCAGTGGGAGCCGTTGCCCGGAGGCTCGGTCCGTCCTTCAGGGCCCTGCTGTTTGGGCGTGGCGGAGGCGCCGTTTCTGAGCTTGGAAAGCTGGAAGACGGCTACTTTTCTTGTAGGTTCAGAAAGCACTGTGGGGCATTGCCGTGCGGTGTGGCAACCTTAAGCTGGAAACGTCATCAGGTATGCACGCGCCACTGGTTGGTGCGACACTGCCGGCCGCTGGGATTGCGATGCGTTACCCGAATTCGGCCGGAAGCCAGTGTTGAGTGCACCACCGTGCCGCATGTTGGACATGCATGCGAATATGTGCGACCTGCGAGAAGGCCATTGGCAACGCGAAATTGTTTGCCGCAGCCATTACCGCGGCGGTGATCGACGCGCCCTGTTGCCACAGGGCTTTGCGCAGACTTAGCACAGTACGGGCAGATGTATATGTGCAGTCGTGGCGGTGCTGTGTCAGGCCCGACAGCAAGCTGCTGGTTCGATGAGTGGGCAGCGTCCGTTTTGGGACCTTCTGCTCGCGTGGAAGTTTGTCTTGCTTCGTGTATTTCCTGAATTTCCTTGCGAATGTCCTCTAGGATTGCTGCGTGCCGGTGGCGGGTTTCGCGTTGGCGCAAGCGGGCCAGGCGTTGATTCGTGCGATGAGCAAGACGGCAAACGAAGGCAAAGGCTGTGCATGCGTTGCATACTTGTGTGCCGTCTTGAGTGTATTCACGACCTTGTTGCCAAGCTGTAAACTCTGTTCGTGGCTTGCGTTCCGCGCACATGGAACACATGAAAACAGACCAGCGACTTTGACTGAGCTTCGGCCGCCATCACTGTGGAAGATGTTCACTGCAGGAAGGGTTCCAAACTCACTCTCTCCCAGGGGTCGGCGGCAGGGGGCGTAGCCCCTTAATTTGCATTATTTTAATTTGGTTTTCCTTCTCAGTGATATGACTCCATTTCATCATCAAAGTGTTCCGGATCAATAGAGCACCCGTGGCAAGGTATTTGCGGAAAGATCCCTTGGAATCTAGGTACACCACCGCAGATGGAGGAGCAAATGCATCAAGAGTGTTGTTGTAATAGGATCACCGGTCATATCGGTCAAAGTTGAACTCTCTTGGCTTGGCAAATGAGCATCAAATGAGCAAAACCACCCATTTTCACAATGTGCAACTTGTATCAACTTGTCAATGGCCGTTGGTGGAGCTCTGGATCTATAGATGATAGCTGTTCTATGCTGTTCCTGAACGATTGTGTAAACTCTCGGGGAATCTTCAAGCGCTTGCACGTTCACATTGTAGGACACGGTCGTCTTCTTGGAATCATCGGAATAATCAATTGAATACAATGAAGATGGCGGAGCATGCGGAGCACCCACGTGGAGCACGGACGTAATCTCATCATCCGCCAGCACGAACAGCACCAAAACCACCACGAGCGCAATGATGATATTGATGCCACGCAAACACACTCGCAAGTGGGTGATAAAAGTATGCCTTTTTCAATCTGAAATTTCCGTTACAGTTCGGCGACGTCGAACGGCTTTCAGCTACCTTCAGAGCCCATCCAGCGCCATGCAGCGCCAGAGCCTCCTAGCTGTAGCTGAGAAGTGCTGTAGCGTTGTAAAAGATGTTGAATGTTTACTGTAAATATGTTTTAACATTGTAAAACTGTAAAACGAGCGTATCACTCATGTCTTCGTGATCTTGCAAGAGGCATTGATGGCAATTTGCCAGCTTCTCGAATCCAGAAAGGATTCAGAAAGGTTTCAGAGAAAGAAGGCTCCCAGAAGAGTTGATGGACCTCAGCTCGCCATGGTCAAGTGATGTCAAGTGTCAAGTGATGTTAAGTGTCAAGAAACGTCTCGATAGAACTCTTGCCTGTGTTTTCCAATGCATCCACAAGTCACACCGCTGCACTTGGTGTATCGTTCACGTCAGAAACGTCCTACAATGAAACGAATGATCTTGAAAAGACAAAATGCACATTGTCTAATCCAAGATTGTTTTGAGTGGATATATAATTATATATATATATATATATTATTATATTATTGTATGACCGTGTGACCAATCATCAAGTATAATCAGAAGGCTAAGCACCTTTTAGAATAGAAACACCCAGTCTGATCAGGGTACTAGCCATCCACATACACTTTTAAAAAAAAATCCGTTGCAACTGCTTATGCCATCGGGAGCAAGGGCAGGACCTGACAAAACTATGAGGGAAAATGTTCTCTGCAAATACCCAGGCGGCCCGGCTTCGAGTCCTGGAATGCTGAGCCAAAGCGATCAAAAAAGGCATTGCACGTCATAAAAGAAAAAATATTAACAAAAAAAACACTGAATCATCTGAATAAGAATAATGTATAATAATAATAAGCTGTCTGCAACATCTTCCAGCTAGTCTTTTCCAGAATAAAAGACTGAACATACTGAACGTATTTTGTTCTTTTGCATCTTTTGCCAAGCATCGTCTACCTCAGGGCCAGGGTCTCGCGGCCCCACATCCAAGCCTGCCAAATTGATCCGACGGACGAAATCGGCCAAGCACATTTGCAGCAACACCATGCAACACCTACATAGCCTATATAATCCTATATACATTTCTCATCATTTGTCCACCTGTCAGATCACATGCGAATTGAATCTGAAACTCTGAAAGCACGAGAAAAAAAAAGTGAAGGCAAAGAAATAAATGAATTGTGGTTCTGCAAGAAATAAGTTTTGAAGGATAGTCACGCCCAAGTTTGTGTGGGCAAAGGTGGGCGTTGGCGCAAATTCTTTTCAAAATCTCAAGAGTCCAAATTGTCCAACCAGGTTTGTCAGAGTTACAATGTGTCAGAATACCTTCAGATTCAAAAACGCAATGTCTTACAAGAGCAAAAGTGGATAAAAGCGGCACCGGCGTTCCCTCCTTCCACTGCTGGCCTTGTGGTGCAGCTGTACTTGACGAGGCAGGTCCCAGGTCTTGCTCCTCACAACTGTTTGCAGCTGCCTCAGCTACCTCTGCGTTGAGTTCGTGTTGGGGCTCTGGTCTTTGGAGCCCCACATGGGAAGCAGAAGGTTCATTAGATTCGTCATCAGGCTCATCTTCAAACAGGAGCGAGAGGGGCCAAGGCAGGTTCAGTAGGCTGTAGTTTGCCAGGACCAACTCCTTCTCGAGAAAATCATGTCCCAGACTGCAGCTGCAGCTCGCTTCTACCGATCCACACTGAAAGCAGAACCGTGCGCCGCATCGACATGTCATTTTATCGCATCCTGTCACCCAGCCTCCCGACTGCTTCTGTATCCAAGTCCCACATGAAGGACAGCGACGGCAACCCAGGTCCTGTAGAGCGGTGATCTCTTCAAGGTCTGCATCTGCACGTCCAGCGCGCAGTTCACGCCATCTGTCGTGCTGCCGTAACCAGTCTGTCTTTTCTGCCGCAGTGAGACAATTGTAGACTTCCACCAATGAAAGCTTCCGCAGGCAAAAGGGACAGGTGGGCGGGAAATGGCCAGATTCCGCTTGAATGATGAGGTACTTCGACAAGCAAGACCGATGAAGCTTGGGGCAAATATTTTCTTCCTCCCACAGCCAGGAGAAAGCAGCTAAAAATCCACCGTATTCGTTTTCATCATCTTCAACCGAAGGGACCGAACAGCATACCAAACCAGCTTCCTCTTCAGCAGACTGGATGGTCTCCCAGCAAATACTACATTCAACTAGTTCCACCATTTGCTGCTGTCCAAAATTCCATGAGTTCTACGAGTCGCTTGCAGGAAAGGCGCTGCGGAGAATCCGTCTCGAAGGATGCAATTATGTGATATTAAGATATACTAAGATATATCATAATATATATTATATAAGTGTATAGAGTGTATGATTGGTTTGAGCTCAGGATGTGACACTTGAACTTGGACTATTCTTCTGTCAGTGCCCAGGTGAGATCTATGTCCATTGTATATTGTCCACTGATATGATATACGTACTGATATCAGATCAGGATCACCTCTGGGACCTGTCTACTCGCCACATCTTGCCACCATGCAAACCAAGATGTCCTGCCTCCTTGACTGCAAATGCAATTCCTCCTGATGCAGGATGCGAAGGTGATTTATCACCACTTTGCATGTCCATCCCTTCTTGCAACTCGGCAAATCTCGCTTCAAGTCTTGAATATGTTCTTCAACATGTGCAGAACGCGCCTGTCTCAACAACCGGAACAGCTTGCACATTCTTGTGTTCTGGGGGCCTCAGGCACAAAAACTACGGAAGGGAGAGCTGGGAAAGCAAACTTCCAAGTTTGAAGTAGGTTGCGGACACGCTTTCTCGCAGCCCTCCATTAAGTCTGAACGTGGGCGCACTGGCCACTCCTGTTTTTTTTTTCAAGTCGACTTGATTTTGTCTGCTGAAAGTCTCTTGCGGGAAACTGGCCATCTCAAATCTTGATTGAGTAAAAGAGCACAAGGCAAAAGAGCACAAGGCAGAAGCATGCCAGCAAGTCCTTGAGACACAGACCTCAAAGGTTCGAGCAAGCGTCGCAAATGTTCAGGAGGAGCCAAACATAAAGCTGTACCTTTGGACTTCCTGGTCATGTTTAAAAATGTTAGAAGAATCTTCGAAGTTTCAAATCCATGAATCATTTGGACCTGGGCTTTCGGCTTTGGTGCATCGGTGTCCAGCGCTGAACTCTCTACACCTGCACTCTAGAAATGATGCTCTCAGCCAAATTGGCCTTTAAATTGGACACTGCCTCCGGATGTCAGGGTCCTCACCCCGACTCGGGCCTGAAAAGGGAACAAGATCCAAAAGCAGCAAAAGCAACTCAGTTCTTCACTTCAAAAGTAAAATACAGTACTTATCAGTACTTATGTACTTATACTTATACTACTGAGTCTGACTGAGTCTGACTGCGACACAAGAAATGCCCTGAAAATTGTGGTCTTCGCCACTGTAGCGGTGTCAAGCGCTGTCTGCACACTCAGGTTCTATCACATCAAAATCCAACAGTCCCAGGATATTGCCTTCATTGCCGCGAGAATTGCATCAGATGGTTCATACGTGCCAAAAGACGACATGGCCATCCTTCCTATGAGCGAAATGCGAAACGGAAAGGCTTTCTAAGCCTGTCCCATTCACAGCATCCGAAGAAACAAGAAACTTGTGTCTATCACGGTGTGTCCTCGACCTTTGTTAATACAAGGAGTTAGAACGGAATTGCCTGTACACATGCTCTGTGTTATCACAGTGAAACCTAAAGCTGCATGCCCGAGAAGGAGCAAAAAGAGCGGGAAGAAGCAGGCACAATCAAATCCCAAGTCTACATAAGTCTACTGAATTCCTTTGCTGGCACAGTCTTGCTTCAGTGCATCTCTCGCAAGGCCCTCTTTTCACATTAGCCAGGGGTGCTTCGCGGCGGCGCAGGTTCCTGACAAAATCTGTGGTCTGTGCTCTGGAATTTGTCGACTCTCTTCAGCTGCTAAATCTTCAAGAGGTGCCTGAGGCAACTCAAGCTGTGTTGCGCCATTGTTTCGATTCACAAAGAAAACCTGCACACAAGACGAAGTGCCATTCCTTACCGCTAAGCCGCTAATAGGGCTAAGCAAGTTCTGGAAAAAAAACGATCTGCAAGTTGAGATGTCAAACAAAAAGATCAAAAAGCAGCACTTGCCAAAATGATGGTGTGGCCTTCCCAGTACTCCTGGAAATGACACGAAGCCAACCATCTGGAAGAGGCTCACACCCTGCAAGTTCCAACAGCTATCAACAATCACCAGTGATAGAATTCTGATCATACAATATCATACAATATTGTACGTTCTAATTGAACCAATTTGAACCATATATTTGCTTTTTAGCTTTTTGGTATGCAACAGGATGGCGATGTCGTTCAACTCTTGGCAGCCTTTGAAATACTTGTCTTGGACCTTTTGCCACTCAGATACCTCAGATGCTACGCTGCTTGTATGAGAAGAATCTGAAAGGCCAATGTTGTCGCTGTGCTTTCCTCAAACTTTCTATTACATCAATTCTTCCCAGACACGGTGACAGGAGTCTCGTCCTTTTTCGTGGGACCACGTGGGCCTGCAATCTGCAAAAACCAGGAGTTATGAAGTGATCCTCCGATCCTCATAACTTCTCTTGACTTTCCCAGTTCCTCACCGCCCAGATCAACCTGATGCGACTGACTATGCCTTGTTAAACAGGTGTTTAAAATCGATTCTTATTTGATTGATTTGCACTGATTTGTCACACCTGGTTCTCCAGCTTGTGTGACTTCTGCCGGCATCGGCCTGGTGTCTTTGCTCTCATGCTTGATTCAGGAGAATTCTGTGAAGCTCTGGAGAAGGCAACAAAAAAAGGTGTGAAACTGGTTCAAGAAGCACAGTCCCAAGAGAAGAATGATATTCTGTGATTTGATATTATAGATAGATAAATATGTTTTATAATAAATTTCTATATTTATGTGATTATTTTTAAATTTCATATCATATTCATTCATATTCTATATCATCTATGTCTATACCTGCGTTTCATGGTTCGGCTTCAGACCTTGCACGCTCACGACCTTCGGTACCTTCGGCTGGCTTCTCCTTTCCGTTTCGTGGTGGGTCCTGCAGAGGTGCCTTGGCAGAGAACGCTTCTGCAAGTCGAGCCGTCGAGCCGTCGAGCATCTACATTTTTCTATGAATCACCAAGGAATCTAAGGATTCCAATAGGATTCCAAGGATTCCAACTTCATCTTCAATTCGATATTCTACGATTCTACAACCAACTTCACTTTTGTTCCAGAATTCTAATTCTCCTTTGCAGCTTTGCCCTCTCAACTCCAAAGCGAATTCGCAGTAAGGCGATCGCCCCGTGCAAGCGCACGAGCACCTGACCATTCTTGCGGACCACCTCAGTGCCACAGAGACTTCGCCAATTCTCACGTGCCACCTGAATTGTCTCCGTCTATTCCTTTCTGACTTGTCACAACTTGCACATTCCCTTCCAGCGCACCTGCAGTGTCCTCATTTTGTTCAAAGCCTACCAATCAGAGGCTTGGAGGATCTTGGAGGATCTTGGAGGATCTTGAAGATTGATTGAAGATTGATTGAAGATTGATTGAAGATTGATTGAAGGGCTAAAGACGTAAACCCGCAAAAAAGACACTGCAAGTCGACCTGCAGCAAGGCAGTACGACCAAAATGCAAACCTCAGGACAGGTGCTCGCACTGGTAGTTCCAGTACAAATATCATTAAATATCGCCAAATAAACCAAACAGGTCCAAATAGCAAATGTAGAGAAGAGATGAGAAGAGAGGAAATAGTGGCCTTGCTCATTGTTTTGCTACTAATATTACCCATTACCAACTGATATCTGCCTTGCTTCCCAAGCAGTCTATTCAAGAAACTCAGGAAATCGTTTTTTTAATTCATGTGCGTGCCGATCTGGGTGCGTGCACGCATTCACACTATTTTCCTGGCATCAGTGTTATTCGCAAAGCGACATCTTTGTGGAAATTCTCCCAATGTTGCTATATTAATATTGGTTGATATCAAAGCCTCCGTATCTTCTGGAACTGTCCATCGCAGACCTGTCAACGCCTCCTCTGCACTCTATGTTTCCGTTCATGTGGCAGCCACGTTCAACAGTTTCACTACTTTCAATGTTTGGCCTCATCATTGCCTTCTCATGGTTTCTTAACCTTTTATCGGTTCTGGATGAATTCCGCAAAAACTTACCAGCAAAAAGGGGCACCCCTTTCTTGAAGCAATACCTCAATATAAAGATCTCTGCAAAGAAATACTCAATACTAAATACATAAGTTGTAATATGTTGTAATTTTTGTTGGGAGGCACATGGAGACGATGTGTTTCGAACCCATCTTCGCCCAGCAACGTGCAATGGCCTGAGCGCAACCCGGGAATTTGAGCACAAAAAAAATGCAAATGCTCCAAGATGTTCACAGTTCACGGAAATTTGCAAAATGTTGTTCCAAGATTTTCGACGTCCTAAGTGCAGTTCTGGAATCCGCTGCAAATCCTCCAGGCTGAGTCCTCCTCCTTGAGGAAAGTCTCTGTGCCTTGCATCAAAATGACACCAAACACCCCTGGTCTACAGAAGTTGATTCAATACTTGTAGAGAGTACATGCTTTACAGTCAGCGACATCAGGGGTTTCCAGGAAACTGCGTCTCCCTTGGCTCACAAACGGCTTACATTTGCAGCCGAGCGGCAGCACTGCCAAAGTCTCGAAGACGGCCAACGACAACTCAGCTCACATAGCTCGAGCTGTGCGGTCAAAAGAAGCGCTCACTGCTCACTACTTCACAGAATTCCAGATCATTTCGGACACCAGCACTGAAGAGAAATCATTTCAAGGAAAACAAGATTTTGCGCCTTTCCTAAGTTTGATCTCTATAGACGGCTCTCAACAAAAACCTGCCTCTCGTCTCCTTTCTTCCTGACTCATCTGCAGAGCATGTTCTGGTCGGCCATCCTGGGTCAAAGAATATATGAAAGTTGAAAGGGAACAACATCATGCGAAATGGGTGAAACGAACACTCAAAAACAAGCTCAGGATAATAAAAGGTAGGCAAGGGAGTAGGGCGAAATCCCGTAGTCTTTTGCAAGGTTCTTGTGACATGCGTTCTCTAAAGTGGTCTTCTGGTGAATGTGAGAAGGTTTGCCGGAAGGGTTGGGTTCATATTCTTCCACCGTCTCCAAATACCTCGTGGAAATGTGGCGGCATAATGCTTTTGCTTGGCGAAGCACTTTCGACTCTTTGGTTTGGTACTTCTGATTGAGGGAGGCTGTGACCCGTATTATTGTGGTTGAAAGGTTATTGACAAATCAGTGTCGCTGATCTCATCCGTTACTAACGCCGCCCATGAAGACGCGGGGACTTTCAACGTTTTCTTAACGTCCGATGTTTCTTGTGGGTATGGGGATGGATGGGGTGACGTTAACGTTCTTGTTAACTTGCACGCTTTCTGCACACTACATCGATCACGTTGCTTGGGTTGGGTATGGGGATGGGTGGGGTGATATTAAATCTCGTGTTAACTTGCACGCTTTCTGCACACTACGTCGATCACGTTGCTTGGGTTTGTTATGGGGTTGGGTGTGGTGATGTTAAATTTCGTGTTAACTTGCACGCTTTCTGCACACTACGTCGATCACGTTGCTTGGGTTGGGTATGGGGATGGGTGGGGTGATATTAAAATTCGTGTTAACTTGCACGCTTTCTGCACACTACGTCGATCACGTTGCTTGAGTTTGTTATGGGGATGGGTGTGGTGATGTTAACGTTCGTGTAAGGTCTTTGGCAGTGGACTTACAGCTGGCAATACAGATACAACAATGGCAAAGACCTTTGGACAGCTGCGCCACATGTCTTGGAGCACATCCGAGAAGGATGAGTTGAAAAAAACCTGCGTCTTTACGGGCGGCGTTACTTTGTTTATGTCTCCCTCCATTGGAGCCAAGGACATACACAGCATGACCCTCCCTCTCATACACCCGTGGCGCCCTCCATCTGTACATCACCTTCTTAACGACAGTTTTTCGGACATTTCCTAGGCCCCCTGAGAAGAAATGCCAAAGCATGGAAGACTCAGGTAGCCTTGGCGACCTGTCATAATTAAAGACTGGATGTGGCAAGCCTCTACCAGCTGGAGAAGCATGTCAGAACGTTCGTTCACCTTAGTCACATCAGCCCAGGCTCGCATTCTAGATCATGGTGCACCTCATGAAACTAAACTATAGACTGTAAATTATAAATCAGACAATAAATGTCAAAAAGAGTATGAGTAGCGTTTTCCTCGCTTCCACAAAGAACCACAAACAAGTAGACTACAACGGTCACTGGTCCAGGACTGCAAAGATCTGCGTCAAGAATGGTGAAACATGGTGAAACCATGTGAAAGCACAAGGTGGAACTTCGGAGGCGACTGAGCTGAATGCTGTGGTGAGTTGATCTCCACAGCGCAAAGAAAGCCATTCCCAAAGAGCAAGGCCAGCTGGCAGCTTCCACCGCGCCCTGACGCGGCGCGCACAGCATCCAACCAGGGATAGTAACGGATAGCACTACCAGAAAATATGCCAAATCATGCCAAATCTATCCAAATGTTCTCAAATCTTACCTTCGCCGTTGAACAAGCAAAGGAACAAGGCCCTGTCCTTCTGACGTTCGCATCTTCCAGAAGTTGAGACCTGACTGCCAAACAAAAATAAGAACACAGGCTTCGCGCCACAACTTTCAGTTCAGGTTCAAGAAGGCAAAGCAAAGGCAAAGCAAAGGCAAAGCAAAGGCAAAGCAAGGAAGGGCTAGTTCCAATCACTGAGAGTCAAGCAGTGGAATCCAGGTGTCATGTACTGACAAGGCCTGGATATGAAGCACAACTCGCTGTGAGTCAAGGCAACTCCGCGAACACAATAGCAAGCATATCTCGCATGTCAGACGATGTACAAAGGTCAAACAGGAAACATAGGAGGCATGGGAAGAAAAAAACAAAACATGAAATATAAGGAATGAAAGAAACAAGAAACATGTTTTGAAGTCGCAGCATGCTGCAGATTGTCAGATAAATGTTTTTTGGGTATCTTGGGTCCTATAGACTGGAAGAGGCCTTCGCCAATGCCTATGCCCAGCCTACGCGCAAAGGGTTTATTAGAAAGGGTGCCTACGCACGCGCTTTGCTATCTTCGCAAGGCTTCGCGCTCGACAAAACACTGTCGCAAAAGTTGGAGTTCTAATCGAAATATATCGAAATCTCTGCATCCGTTAACAATGGCGTAACAACGGTGCTCAGATGTAAAGACTCAGGTCTGAAGGTCACCGGCGGAGCCTTCATGACTCTTCGGACGTCGTGAAGCAAAGTTTTCCTGGGATGGGACACTAAACTTGTCTTGACTGAGGCTGTCTGAGCTGAGAACGGAGGGTGCACAAGGAAATGAACAAAAATCTGCAACACAACATGAAACAGTCCGAGGCCAGTTCTCACCCTCTGTCATGGGAGGCAAATCTTTTTGTCTCCTTGATTCGCCACCACAGATGTTGGATGAAGACGACAGGAGAAATGCTGGGCACACAATTTCTATCAATTTCTGGCCTCCTAGCTTTCCGGCTTCTCGGCGTGTACGGCTTGCTGAACCCCATCCTGTCGTGAGGAATAAACCCGGTGACTCCAAATGTTTGTTTGACTGTGCTGCGATAACGAAGGCGTCCGTCCTTTCTGCTGCCATCCTCACTTCCTGAGGCGAACTTGGGAGTGATGGAATGGCCATGGAATGGCCATGCAACGGCCATCAACGGCCTCTCTCTTTGCCAGCAGATCATCGAAGAGATTTCGAAACGCATCCTGCCAGTGATAGTAGTGACCACTGCAATAATAACTACATGTTTTCAGTCAATACAACAGTTGCTGAAGCATGCAATCAGTCTCCTGGATTGACAAGTTCCAAAAGAACAGTTGCATCTGCTTGACCTTTCAAAATTCAACGGTTTCTTCAAGCCACCTCGTTTTCAAAGTCCAAACCAAGCTGCATGACCTGAGCAAGACGTCCCCTCCCTTTTCATCATGTCATGAGAATGAAATTCAGCTAAAAAACTGCTAAAACATTTGAGAACTTTGAAAAAACGAAGATGCCTCTTCTCCCAAAGCAAAGTAGCTGTCCTGACAGCACGGCGAAACAATGTGAAAATATGTGAAACAATGTTCTGCCAAGTTTGTAAACATTTTTACACTGAAAACATCTGCACTCGGCAGAACCCGACTCAAATCATCTCAGATCCGCCAGGTCCTCCAGAGCAGCCATTTGAAGGCTGGGTTCCTCCAGCAACGCGCACGCCTGATATTCACAAAGCACAGAAAAGGATTTTAAAACACAATTAAAAATGTAGAAAAGAGGCTCTCCAGATGCTCCAGTCGGATTCGACAACTTCCATCTATCCGAACCTACCAAAAGCGACTTTCCCAGGCCTGCTTGGCTGTCAAGCGGATCATTGTGTTCGAAGGATTCCCATCTAACGACCTGCAAAGGCAATCTTGGCAGACTCTGGCAATTTGGACACGTTGGACGCTTCAGACACTCTGTTTCTATGTCAAAGCATCAAATGTTGGTCTTCCAAAGCGTCCAATGGCTGGGACTAGACATAGTCAGCCAAATCTGATAATCAGGCCGGGCATTCGGTGCAAGGGAAAAGCTGCTCAAGACCTGCCACTGTGGTACACTGCTCTGAGCCTCACATCCTGTACCATGGCCCTTTCCTATATTTGACTGCTCGGATTTGCCTAGGCACAGACTATGGAGTTTGTTAGACTGCTTAGGCATCCCGTGTATATATATATATATATGTGTGTGCATATATACATATATATAAATATGCATGTATGTGTCTATTTCTATATATTTATAAATAATATAATATATAGTCAATAATAATATAATTTAATAAAATATAATATATAACATAATTTAATATAACATAAGATGATACATAATAAAAAATAATATAGTATAATAATAAAAATTAAATATAATATAATATAATATAATATAATATAAAAAATATAATATAATATAACATAATATAATATAATATAATATATTATAATACAATTTATAATTTATAATATACATATATAGCATAATATAGTATCATATTATATATTATATTATATCATATCATACCATATCATATCAAATTATATATTATATTATATAGTATAATGTTATATTATATTATATTATATTGTAATATATTATAGAATTGAAAATATAATATAATATAAAGGTATAAATATACATGTAAATGTAAATATAAATATAAATATGATAAAATATATGTATATAATGAAATATATCTATCTATCTATCTATCTATCTATCTATCTATATCTATCTATCTATCTATATCTATCTATCTATCTATATCTATCTATCTACATCTATCTATATCTAGCGCATATATGGCATATGGTCAGTCAGAGTCAGTCACATGGCACCTGAGGTCTCAAAGTTGTCCGGAGATGTTCTTCAGCTTTGCCCAATGTGAGTTCGCCACCGGACGAAACCAGAAGCTTTTCGATTTTTCGGCGCAACTCCTGAGCATTCAGTGGCTACTCAGTCACTACTTGCATTCTTTTGGAAATGGCTCGTTTGGCCAACTGGTTGAGACCTTTCTGCTTCAAAGTCACCATCACTGGATCGAACACCTCGGGTGACGCTGCACTTCCCAGCCTGCGCCATCTATGCCACTGGTGCCGCCCGCACATGTCACCTGAGCCACCTGTAATTTATCGTCTCCGTCTCCCATGAATCGCTGAGCCTGCTTTCCCACGAAGATTGGTTCGCCACCTAAAGTGTGGCACAAGCGCCGTTCGCATCCACCAATCTACGAGTACCATCCGACAATTCGAGCTTTTAGGAAACAAATCAATCAGGCCTCTGAAGCACTTGCAGCAACTTTGGCTGGGCCTTTGGATGCCTTTCAGATTAGGGCACTCTTGGCTCGCTCTGCGTTTGCTAGCATCAGAGTGTCCAACAAATGACTTCTTGCGGAAAATGCGATCCGGCAAGAAACAAGCTCAACGTTTTGTGAACACTGAAGAATCTGGGCGGATTCTGAATCTGTGCTTTTTGGTCTCTGCATGATGAAACTCTGACAGCCATTGCCTGCACAAGTTCATCCTGCATTGAAATTAAAAGCGTCTTCGCCATGTCACGTTGTCACAGCTATCACCTGCTCAAAAATGCTTCTTTGGCATTCTCCAGGTGTCCCCAAAAAAAGACAGGACATCTTGCCTGTCAGTGTCCAAGCCTTGGCTCTTCTGGTGGCAGATTCTGGGGAGTCTGCGTGGAACTTTTGCTCGCAAACTTTATCTTCACCACTGCTTCATCACTGCTTCAATCAATATGTGTAACTTTTGCTAGCGCTTGCATGTGCACTGGAGGAGCCTCAAGACGCGGTCAGAATCCAAGCGCTGAACCTGAGGCCTCTTGGACGAAGTTGAAGACCTCCAGGGCTTGGCAAAGACTCGTTTTTGCTGTTTTTGCTTGCATGTTTATTGCTTGGCAAAGACATCATGAGACAAATGAGACATGAAATAACTCCAAGAAGTTTGAGTATTCTAAGTGAGACAGGGATGACCCAGGGATGGCAGAAATGTTTAACGGACACCACCCCGCCTGGAAAAGTCCTTGCCTTGAAGCTCCCAAGGGTCGGTTGCCCCAGGTGTCCACTTCTGACTGCCAGAGGCGTCTGAGGCATCCGACTCGTCCTGCATAGCCAGGTGTCGTGACATTTTTTCTCAGGAAAGTCGATAGCACATGATAGAACTCTTATAGAACTTGTATAGAGCTGTTCTTCTGAAAGCTGCATGTGGTTGAACTGTGGGTACCAAATAGTACCAAGACAGATGAACCTGCCTCCCCAACACGCAGCAAGTTGGGAGTTTTTGAGGTTTCATCTGACGTTTAGAAGCGGTTTGACACGTTGCCATGCAAACGATTCTGCCACCGGCATATCATACGGCACTTTGACATCAAAACGCAGGGAGGCAGGGAGCAAGATTAAAGAACATTGAAAACGCGTGTTTTGCCTTGTGCTGGAAGTCTTGGATTTTCACTCACTCTTGTGGCAAGCATTTCTCTATTTGACACATGTAATATGGCCATTACCAATCATTACCATGGAGACAAATTCTGGTCAGTCCTGAAGTTCGGGAAGTCAACAAATTCTTGAAACATCAAATGGGGTCATACAGTACAAAGAGGGTCGCCCTTGGGACAAAGAATCATGGCAGTGGCCTTGTTCTAGACATTTGAAATGATTTGGAATAGTCTCTGCAAGAGGTCTGCACGTGCTAAGGCTTAAGGGACAGCTACGTGTGATTTACTGGCATGAATGAAGCCTGCCCCCCAAAGAACAAGGCGGGAGAGTTCAGGAAGCTGGGTCTCAAGAGATATATGATTTCTGTTTTCGAAGGTTCCGCATATTAACAAGGATCCAGAATTGAAGCCTTGCATATCTGTGAACGGAATTCTGGAGTCGAACATCAAGAAGAATTGCAACTACTGATTGTGTTTCCATGTGTAACATTCAGATATGGTATTATCTTTGTGTAAAAGTACTGTAAGCGGATGTGGTCGGTAAAAATCAAGTTGCATAATATGTGTTTCAACTGGTGCAACGCGTCTTCGCGCAGTGTGTTCCCTGGAAGAGCTAAAATTGGCCGTGCATTTTGCTCGGTGCCACCATGTTTTTGAAAGCAAAACTGGTGGAACGCATCCCTCGAACAGTGGCGTAATTCTAAAACGCCGCCCAATCAGCATTGAACATGTTGGTTTTGACCATCTCAGCGCGTGTGACTCTTAAGTTTCTGAACTTCTGATGCATTGCAACTTCAGGATTCAAAGACTACTAGAGTCAGGGAACGAAGCTTGCAGTGGTGACGACCCATGTGCAAAAAAAATGTTGTTGCGAAAGTGTTCCAAACATAATTTGAGGCACCACCTCTTTTAAGAAACAGATTTGGCACATTCGGGCACTTACTTTTCGGAAGTTTTTGGAGGAGAAGGTTTTGACGCAATAATGAATCAGAAATAAAGCGGGCACAATGCAGCAACGCATTGGGCAGCAACACATCAGCAACCCCGAAGCTTCAGAGATTCATCTGCAAGATTTTGTTTTCAGTTCGCAAAGTACTGAACATCTGCTGTGATATGGAATTCCAATCATTGCAAGCCTCTGGCTCATTTGCAGCAACGGCAAGGGCATAAACAGAGAGGCAGCCACCAACGCAGACCTAGCAACAGAAAGACTTTGGTGCTAAGTTCCAGTAGTGCCGCACAAGGCGGTGGCGGAAGCGGAAACCTATGGGAGAGGTTGCTTGCTGTGAATCACGGATGGCAGAGCAAATCCACTGATGGACCGAAAGGTGGTTGGAGTTGTGCTTTTTGGAATGGCTGCAGTGGTCACCTCACCCACAACTGCTGGATGAATCTATCTGTCTATCTGCAAGCTTGAAAAAACGAAGTAATTCTGCGAGACTTCCTCACTTTTCGAAGTTGACAACATCAAAAACAAAGCAAGTGTGCGAGACCTGCTCACTTTTTAAACTTGACAACATCGAAAACGCTGCAATTCTACAAGCTTTCCTCAATGTTTTAACTTCACAACATCGAAAACGCAGCAATTCTCCGTGATGTCCTCAATGTCTTAACGTGACAACGTCAAAAACGAAGCAATCCTGCGAGACTTCCTTCAATTTTCGAAGTTGACAACATCAAAAACTAAGCAATTCTGCGAGACTTCCTTCAAAAATAGAAAGTTGAGTGCAAAGCTGACAGCCTCGTAACCTCGTACCAATGCGTTTTGCGATTTTTCCAGTCCACCTGTCGAAAGTACTGCGCCTGCCCCGAAAAAGTGATGCCAGGTCATAGGAAGTGCTGCACCTGTCACGCAAAATCATCTCAGCAAACCTGAAGATCTGATGCTCCAAAATGCAACCCCTCTCAGGAGATCAGCGCCCGGACCTCCTAACATCTCTGATGAACATGTCTTTTGTACTGCGCCTGCCACGCAAATGCATCTTTCCAGATGCTCTTCAAATGCCCCACGCCTGCCATCGTTTTTGGAAATACTACAAAACCCTCACGTTTTGCCCACTTTTGGCAAGGTGCAAAATCCCTTGCACCTGCCACGCAAAACCACATCTGAACCTTCAAAAGCGGTCCGAGCATGTGGTGCTTTTAACATTTTGACTTGGAATGTGCTTCGCGCCACAATGGCATGCACTTTTTCGACATCTCAACTTCAAAAAGTGCTCGGAAGCGGGTGTGCTTTGTACATTTTGACTTCGAAATGTGCTTCGCGCCACAACGCCGTGCACTTTTTCGACATGTCAAATACCAAAAGCGGTCCGAACATGGTGTGCTTTGTACATTTTGACTTCGAAATGTGCTTCGCACCACAACGGCGTGCAAGTTTTCATCTCTCCTCTGGCCAGATGGCTCCGCACCCGCCGCTTTAGCGAGCCTACTTTTTAACCCTCCGGAGCCACAAATCAGCGGAAAAACACAGTGTTTCGCGACTTTTCTACCTTTTCCCGCACCTGAATCTGATCTTCTCTCTTCTTCTCTTCTCTTCTCTGCCTCTTCCCACCTCTGCTTTTCCAACTGTCCATACTGTCGGAAGTTTGACTTCTAAACTTCCTTCGATGAAGAGTTTTGAAAGCAAATAATTTCTAAATACTTCAAGTCACGGGTGTAGAGGGCGTCTCAGGTCCAAGCCGAGATCGTTGAAACCCCCGGCGCTTTGTGCCCACGCTCTTCATGGTCTGCAACACAAGGTGCTTTGCCAGTGATCAAATAGATTACAGCCATGTCCAGCATCTGTGATTAGATAGTGAAGTACATCAGCTATCCCTCAGCGAAAATGTGTAGCAACACGTGGCAACATGTGGTAAGATGTGGCAACGTATGGGCAACATGGACAGCGTCATTGGGGCGCAAACAACTCCATCTTGTGCAGCCGGATCAGGCTGGGAGGCAGCAGCCTAGCACTGCCGTGGCCGGTATTCTGGTCAGGTAGAACTCAGCACAAACACATAGCTCATATACTAACTTGCTTCGGTTCATTCAATTTGTTCGTTGTGCAGCGCAAATTTGGGAGTATGTCATGCCACGACGAATCAGCGTTATATTTTCAAGTTGCTGACAAACATGTTTGCAAAATGTGTCAATTCCAGCACCGAAAGTCAGAGTGACATGGTCACATTCAAACATTGGGAGGGGGTCTGGAGAAAATGATGAAAACACGTGAAAATGTGCCTTCTTGCCCAGCAGCCCAGCATCCTGACATAAAATGCTTGTAGCTTGTGCACAAAATCCACAGCACACACGGTTTGCAGCGCCTTGAAAGCATGACGCTGCCGGCCAATGCAAACCCCAACGTCCGCAGTAAAATAGAGAACCTGCACAGAAGGCGTGCAGCATCTGCCAATTGCCAAGGAAACCACAATAGATAGTAGGCAAGAGGGGCTATTCTCAATGCTTGGCCAACATTGCACAGTCTGGCTACTGAGCACCCTCATCCAAAGCGGAACTTCCTTCATGCTCAGTAGCAACCTTGGACATGTGCAATGGTGTCGCTGTGCTGGTGAAGTTTTTGACTGCTCATATTGGCATCTCAAATGACGAAGATCGAAAAAAAAATACATTTTGTCTAAGTCTACCGCACTCCACCAGCCAACGCGGCCAGGTTTGACAAAGGCATGAAGGTCTGAGCAAGTTTCAAATGGATCAGTCAACTGCCTTGACTGCCTTGACTGCCTTGGCCAATTGTTGTTGAGTTTGAATCGGCCCAACCGCCCAACCTGGTACATCACATTGATCACCTTGTTGCCTAAACATAGTGCCAGCATGGCAGAAAAAAAAACTGTGAAACAGAAAGTCAGCGAGAAAAGTGTTGCGCAGGCGTGGCAAACAAAGCTAACTATGTAGATAAAGCACTTGTGCCACTGCCCATCATGCGCCGCTGCTTTGCTTGACATGCTATGGGCACCTGGATAGAGGACTCTCATGTTGTAGAAGAGAGACCCAAGTTCCTTGGTCCGTTAGATGCTGTTAGATGCTGTCAGTGTCTGCTGGAGTCATCCGGAGTCATCTGGAGTCCCGACAATTTCTGCTGTTCTCTATATAAGCAAACTCTAACACATCGTTCTCCTCTCCTCCTCTTCGTCACAAGTACAATACTCAGGCAGTGGGATTTCAAGTCCCCTATGACAGACACCTGTTAGCTTGGTGTGATTTGGTGTGCCAGGTTTTGCCTACAGGCTCTCCAATGCAGAGGGATTGTCCTGGAAGGGGCCCTCTTTCCCATCGTATGATTGGCCAATCTTTGTTCACAAAGAAATGAGGGGCTTAGCTACATCACAAGCGTTGTGAACATCATGGGGGCGCACTCACATGATTTTGCCTCACAGGTGGGACGTGTATAAAGCATCACTGCGTCTCGAGTGCTTGTCTGAGGGAGTGTCCAGCACGAAGGTGCCGGCGATAAAGAGGCCAAAACCCTGGACACAGACAGAAAAAAAAAACTCAAACTGAACAATGACGATACGCAAAGCAACTTGCATTCAATTCGTATCATCAGCATGCGGCCGAAGGCCTGATGTGTCTTTTTCACTCTGTAAAAGGGAAGGGTAGAAACTTGTGCAGAGAGTGAATTGACGGTTCCTTTGGGCAAAGACCTGCAGAAGCTTAGATTGAAATGAGCGGATATAGAATTACGATAGAAAGTATTATAAATGGCAGAGCCGACATTGTGAAACAGCATCCCTGGGTCGCTCTTCTTGTACTCTTTTGTCCTTCTTTGCGTTGCCACAATTGTCTCTGTCTGCTTCTTCTTTTTTTCCCTCTTGTGCATCTTCTCCTTCTCCTCCTCCTCCTTCTTATTATTATTATTCCTCTTTCTTCTTCCTCTTCTTCTTCTTCCTCTTCTTCTTCTTCTTCTTCTTCTTCCTTCTTCCTTCTTCCTTCTTCCTTCTTCCTTCTTCCTTCTTCCTTCTTCCTTCTTCCTCCTTCCTCCTTCCTTCTTCCTTATTCCTTCTTCCTTCTTCCTTCTTCCTTCTTCCTTCTTCCTTCTTCCTTCTTCCTTCTTCCTTCTTCCTCTTCCTCTTCTTCTTCTTCTTCTTCGTCTTCTTCTTCCTCTTCTTCCTCTTCCTCTTCCTCTTCCTCTTCCTCTTCCTCTTCCTCTTCCTCTTCCTCTCCCTCTCTCTCTCTCTCTCACTCTCTCTCTCTCTCTCACTCTCTCTCTCTCTCTCTTATTGTTGTGTGTGCTTCCCGTTATGTTTGAGTGATACTGGATACACCTTCGTTGTTGTTGCTCTTTGTTGTTGTTGCGGCGGCTCACAGAAGTAGCTGCAGCCCGGGAACACACCTCCACCGGCAGATCGACAGACAAGCCCCGATAAAACAAACCAAGCGTCATTGCAAGTCCTCCCTGCCAGCTTCAGGTGGCCCAGAGAAAGAAAAAAGCAGACGGAACCAACAAAGAACCGGCACCGAAGGACAAAAGCCCACCACAGCAACCAAAAGGGGAAAGAAACACAGCAAAGCAGGCAGAAGCCCCAGCGCGCCAACCACAACCACCAAAGGGAAGAAAAACACCCCAGAGCGGGCGGAAGCCCCAAAGAGCCGAAAGACAAACACCAACCCCAAACCACAGCCGCCCAAAGGAGGAAGACGAACACCACAGGGCGGGCAAGAGTCCCAGAGCGCCAAAAGACAAACGCCAATCACAACCACCAAAGGAAGCAGTCAGCCCAGGGCGGGCAGAAGCCCCAGAGCACCAATCAACAAACACCGACCCCAACCGCCAAACCAGACACACCCCAGGGCGGGCAGAAGCCACAGGGCACCAAAAGAGAAACACCAACAGCAGCGACCAGCAACAAAGGACAATGCCAACCCAGCCACCAAGAAGAAGAGAGACATGACAGAGGGGCAAAACCACCAAAACAAAAAACAAAAAGACACCTCACCGCAGGCAGAAGCCCCGAAGCGCCAAAAGACAAACACCAACACAACCACCCAAGGGAAGAAGACACAAAAGGAACAGAGACACCCCGGGCAGGCGGAAGCCTCAGAGCGCCACGCACCAGCCACAAGCAGCCGTAGGGCCGTAGGACCCATGCCAACGGCAGCCACCAAGAGGAAGAGAAACGCAGCAAAGCAGGCAGAAGCCCCAGAGCGCCAAAAGACAAACACCAACACAACCACGCAAGGAAAGAAGACGAACACCCCAGGGCGAGCAGAAGCCCCAGAGCCCCACAAAACTAACGCCAAACACAACAACAAAAACAAACGGAGACAGCCCAGGCCGGGCAGAAGCCCCAGGAAGCCCAGAGCACCAAACAACAAACACCAGACACAACCACCAAAAGAAAGACACCCCAGGGCGGGCAGAAGCCACAGGGCACCAAAAGAGAAACACCAACAGCGGCGATCAGCAACAAAGGACAAATGCCAACCACAGCCACCAAGAAGAAGAGAGGCACAACAGAGGGGCAAAACCACCAAACAAAAAACGACCTAGACACCACAACGTGGGCAGAGCCCCAGAGCGTCAAAGGACAAACACCGACCACAAACCACAGCCACTCAGAGAAGAAGACGAACACCCCAGGGCGAGCAGAAGCCCCAGGAAGCCCAGAGCACCAAACAACAAACACCAGACACAACCACCAAAAGAAAGACACCCCAGGGCGGGCAGAAGCCACAGGGCACCAAAACAGGAACACCAACAGCAGCGACCAGCATCAAAGGACAAAAAACAACCGCAGCCGCCAACAGGAATAGAAGCAAAACAGATGAGGCAGAACCTGCAAACAAAAAAACGAAAGACACCCCGGGCGAGCAGAAGCCCCAGAGGGCCAAAAGACAAACACCGACCACAACCGCCAACCACAACCAGCAACAAACACAAACCGCAGCGGATGAAAGCCCGAAAGCGCGAAACACAACACAAGCGGCAACGCCGAACGGAAAGAGCAATCAAACGCTCGGCTGCGCAAATGCTGCACTGTCACTCTTGCACCGGCTTGGGAGAGGGGATGGGGGGGTGCTCGTCGGGAACAAACCCTTGGTGCCGCCCCCGGGGTCCACCCCATCCCATGAAATCTCACCCAGCCAAATGGTGCAAGCCCCGGGGGGGGGGATACACCTTCGGTTCCGATTGCTGTGGTGGGCTGCTCTTGGTGCTGCTTCTGTTGATGGACTGACTGACCAGGACACCAACCAGAGATAAATCAAATGACCAGCTATGACAAAGATGGACAGTAGACTCAGTAAACCAAGGCAGTACAAACCATTCATGGGAAGTCAAGAACTAGGGTAACCAGGGAACTACAACCAAAAGACCGAGAATATTTTTTCCTCTGTAAGAATTGCATTGCAAGAATGTGGAAGCAGCCTTTGGGGCAAATAGAGATAGCACGCAGGCGATTGTGACCACCCAGTGATGAACCTGCGCACATCATTTCTACATGCGACAAAAGATAGCAAAAGAGATACAAAACAGGCGAGACAAAAGTGTTCAAAAGTGTTCAATCAATTTCCGCAAGTGTATTGGTTTCGTTTCGGGTCCTTCATCAAAAAGCTAGTGGCCGCTGGCATAGGACACCTCAATTAAGGCAATAGAACCAATTCAACGCGAGACAAGAACTGTCTGTAAGCCACACCCCTTTAAGTTGCTAGCATGTCGCGGCTCTGCGACCCAAAGAGTGAAAAGACATACCTCATGTGGCCAACAGAAAAATGAATCACTGAGTTTCAGGAACACCATCAAACCTGAACCTAACAAGCGCGCTGAAATCAAAACTCATATCTCTGATTATGAATATTCAATATAAGCCCAGGCAGTATCCACAACAGCAAACTAGTAGGTAAAGTGACATCAGCCAGTCAACACCTATCAAATTGCAACCTTGGCCTTGAGAAGAACGGTCCCGGAACCCATGACTCAACCCACCCCCGAACCACGGAATGTGCACAAAAAAATCTAGAGCCATCCGGAACCAAACCTGGAACCCACACCGGAACCTCTCGAACATCCTAGAACCAGCCTGGAACCCGCAGAGGAAGCTGCAAAGAACCTTTATCTGGGCGATGACCCCTAAGCTAAAACTGCTGGAGCAAGAAAATAAATTCAGGTGCTATCCCCCACGGTTTGAAAGTTTCTGCTTTGTATACAATCATAATCAATCATACACATACAAGCACGCAATGGTGCTGCACAATGGTAGAGGAACCAGGGCCAGGAACCTCAACAGCTATCTGCTCAGGAACCTCAACAGGTATCTGCACCGAACCCTCCGGAACCCTCCGGAACCCTCCGGAACCTGGCCCGGAACCTGGTGTTGAAGCTGCACCGGATCGCACCAGAGCTAATCTAGGCTAAACACATCTAAACACCCCATAGCAAAGTTTTGCTGTTGGGGAAAACTTAGCGACTTATGGCTTTCATTGAGTGTGTGGCCACAAGGACTTCCCAGGAAGCTCCGAAGCAGATGCAGTGAGCCATCGGCCTAAGCCAGTGCTGTTGGCCGGTGCCATCGAGAACTCCAAGAAAGATGGCTCTTATTTATATATATAATTATATATATTATAATTATAATACCTGTGTATATTATATATATATAGACATTTGCATGTGCATGTGCATGTGCATTTACGTTTACATGTGCAGTGACATTCGCACTTACGTGCATAATATATACATGTATATATATATATATATATGTCTCACCAAGCTGCCGCTAACAACAGAAGCACCCTTTTCATGGGTGCCCCAAAGTTGCTACAGATTGAGGCTCATGTGACCCCAACTACTGTACAGCCCTATCGCGGCTAAGCTGCTACCCAGGCGACAGGTCAAGACCTTAACGCAGCTTTGCTGGTGCCTGGTTCCTCTGCCATTTGCCTCATGAGGCTGGCTTTGGTTGGCTTAAGAGCCTCATTCTTCGCTCGCACCAGCCAACATCAAGCACACCTATCACGGTGGTGACCGGGGCTGGAGGAGGGTGAACCAAAGGCTGCAGCATTCGACATATTTACGTTGCTGCATTCCGCAAGGCTACACTACGACACCACTTAGTGAAATGTCTCACCAAGCTGCCGCTAACAACAGAAGCACCCTTTTCATGGGTGCCCCAAAGTTGCTACAGATTGAGGCTCATGTGACCCCAACTACTGTACAGCCCTATCGCGGCTAAGCTGCTACCCAGGCGACAGGTCAAGACCTTAACGCAGCTTTGCTGGTGCCTGGTTCCTCTGCCATTTGCCTCATGAGGCTGGCTTTGGTTGGCTTAAGAGCCTCATTCTTCCACCTCCAAAAAATTTTGAAGGCCTCAAGCTCTTCCAAAGTTTGCTCCTTGGCGCAGCCGTACTTTCAACAGCGACCGGGCACATTTGTTGACCAAGGTGCGCTGTCGGTGACTCCAGCTGACGTGAGCCAGTTGCGCCGTGCCCTCGTCAATGTAAGCCCTGGCTGTTCTGGTACACGACCAGCGTCCACGTGTAACCGTGGCATCCAACGAAAGAGAGGATTGAAAATGCCAAGTAGCTCCTCCCCGTCGAAGACAGTACGGAGTGTACGAGTCAGCCAGGAAACCTAGGGCCTCTAACAAAGAGGAGAAAAGAGCCCGAAAGCGATGAGCTCCTTCATCCCAAAGCAACGAGGTTTTTGAAGGGTTGATGATTGCCTTGGCAAAGGAAATGAGCTTAACATCCGTCACCAAGACCACCTGGGGGTTGCCGTGCGAGGTCTTACTGCCCGGTAGGATCACGCTCATTCCGTTGCCCTGAGGATGGAACACCACATGTTTGTGGGTAAGCCCCAGCATCTCACTGGTTCGCAACAGGCAGTTAAAGCCAATGGCAATAAGCACCGCGAACTGAGGGCAGCCTGGTGCCAAGCAAGGCCCATGAGGCCTTGTACCAGCTCCCAAGAAGCAGGGAGTGCCCGTGCAGGGACGTAGCAGCGCTGCCAGTTGCGAAAGTACTGGCTACTCCGAGGCAACTCCAGGCGAAGCTCTGGGTGAAACCGCTTTATAGCTGACAGGAGATGTCCGGCGTAGCTCATCGGCTCGCCCTCCTGGTATGAAACATCTATGAATTCAGCAAGTTGGCGATCTAAACTGCGTGGGCTGCGCAAAGAAAGTTGCTTGCGCCGTATGTACCGCAGGAAGCGGTCCAATGCCTGGCGGTAGGCTCTCAGGGTGCGTGGATGCAGCCCAGCATATTGCAGGCTACGCTTTCTTCTCATGGAGTCTGCTCGGCTTGTCGGCGAAATTCCACCGACTCACCGTCCACAATGGAAACATGTAGCCATCCATAGCAAGTAAATGGGCTGTGCACCGTCGCAACACCTGATTGAGCCTCTTGGAGCTGCTGCGACCTTTGGCCAGGCATCCGCGGCTAACCATTGAATCCAGCACATGGAGGAAACGGGTGCTCTGATTGTTCTTGAACCTGGCCCGCCTTCTCAAAAACACTGCCACAGCATTCAGCTCCAACTCGTTGATATGCCCTTCTTCACGCCAGGGGAAAGCCAAAATGGTCTTCCAATCCCACGCCATCGCCAGGTACGGTACCTCATGCAGGGTGGACTCCTCACCATTGTCCACCATGGCAAAATGCCGTATATCAGTGCCTCTGTACGTGGCACTCCTCAGCAAACTCCTGAGGTGATCTCTCTCCTGCCCCTGTACCATGGCTGCCTCTTCTCTGGCCAAAATGGCCGCCACGGCCGGAGCTACTGTTGCATCCTTGAGCCTTTCAGTCGTGAGCTCCAACTCACTTTTGTAGTGCCGCTCCCTCTCGGTCAGCACCATCTTCTCGAAAGTTCCATCTTTGTCCACCTGCTCCCTGAGAGCGTTGGCATAGGCCTGGCAAAGTGGCCATGGATATTCGGCTTCCTCCTCAGTGGCAAAGCTCAACGTCCCATCCGGATTCTCTGTCACCTCGTAGCCAAGCAAGTCTTGATGGCCCGGACACTCCTTGTGGAGGTAATGCTTCAGTGTTGGCAAGTTTCCGAAGAACGAAAACCATTTCTCTCTCTTGCCACCGAAGCAGCACGAAGAGCCCACTGCATGGTCATAGTCCTCGAGCTGTTCCAGTTCCTTCATCAGAGTAAAGTACCACATCCAAGACCTGTAAGGATGTTCCACTGTCAGGTACTTGTTAGGGCGCTGCTGGTCTGCTCCTCTGCGAAGCGCCTTCAGTACCATATTGTTTGACCTTCTGACCTTGCTCTTCATCTCATTAGACAGCCAGGGGAACCCCATTAGGTGATGTTGGTCACGCACGGGCTGAGGCCCCGCAATGCGCCTGCCACTCTCCAACGTGATGGGCTTGCCTCTGGCGCGGGAGAAGAGCTTGCACTCCGGTGCCCAGTGCTCCGCCTCCGGCTCCATGAGGGTTTTGAGCTCTTGGCGCCCTTGCTCGGAGAAAAAGTCCTGGCCAAAATGGAGGTCATACGGTGGTTGAACTTCTACATGACCACGCATGGCAACGGCGTGGCTCAGCGGTGCCCGCGGCCCCGAGAATCTTTCACCAAACTTGGGGGGCTTCCATGCCCGCCTCGGGCATTCCCGCGACTGCTCATGGTCATTGTCCCTGTGCTGCAAAACGCTCCGCTGGACAGGGATACCTCTCCTCCGGGTCAATCACTGTACCACATTCCAAACATCTGTGGCCATCATGCTCCACGGTCAGTGGGGCCCTCCTGAAGGCCCTTGCTACCGCAGCTCCTCCGCCGCTGGGTGACGCGTCACTGACTGAAATCTCATCGTCCAGCCTTGCTATCCATCCCATTGGCAGCACGCACATGCTCGGGTAGACCATCTCGTCAGCCGGCCCATTGAAGGCCTTGGCACTCACCAGCTTTCCAAAGGCCATGTATCGCCGCCACACTGGAGGCAGCTTGAACAGGTTGAAACAGCTTGTAAAATCTTCGGAGTCAAGTGCCCAAACTTCATCCTCACCTTGTTCAAGAAGGGTGATTTGGCCCAGGTAAGGTAAAAGTATGTCATCACCATCCAGCCGTTTTTGAAAGGCATTTGAGGGCACCAGGTTGCTGATGAACCTCTGCACCTTCTTCGCCCGGCCGTCCACCTTCTTGATCTTCTGAACGCTTCCAGCACCGTTCAACACGGGTGACCCCTTGGCATCCACGAACACCTCTGACGGAGCGACCGGCGCCATGAGCCCTCTTGCATAGGCAGCCGAAACTACCTTTTCCCACTCCTCATCGCTGGCCCTCACTTTTGAAACGGGAGTTCTGTCAGGCCATTCATGGAGCGGAAGAAGGCAAGCACGAGGGTCAAGAAGGCTGGCCTTCAGCTCTGGCGGCACAAAATCCACTGCCTCTTGGACCGCCGCCTCACCCACAGCTGGCCATGCCTCAACCACCAGCTCAGCATCGATGTCCTCCATGACAACTATCGGTCCACCATCATAGCCAAACCGCGCCGTCGCCAAGGGTGCCATCGCCTCATCAAAACAAGCAACCTTCTCTCCTGATTCCTCCAGGTGTTCAAGCAGGGCGCAGCAGTTGTCCACCACGCGCTCTTGCGCCTGGGTCAAGGGCCGTGCATTGAGCTTTTCAGGCACTGGCGCGTGTCCCCCACACAGGGCCAGGTAGTTGACAGCGTTGATCATCCCATTGACACCGTCTGCAATAGCCGCACCCTTGTCCAGCAGGTAGGTCGCCACCTCCTTTGGGTCAATCGGTAGCAGGTCATCTCCACGGATTGAACTAGATGCATCAGCACCGAGGGGCACCCAATCCTGAGAAAGTACCCGTGCTTCGTTGGAAGTGACTTCACCTGTGACCACATCCCTGCCAAGTACTGTGCGGGGCTCCGGCTCTTACGCATCCAACGCCGCCAAGAGGACGTCCACGCTGCCATTTCATCATTCAGGAGGTTCAGGCCGTCCCCTCCTTCGGTTTCTCCTTTGCGCCTTTCCTTTTTCTTTCCCTTTCTTTCCTCCTTTTTCTCGATCTCCCTTTAGATCTCCTTTTGGAGTCTTTCTCCACTGGTCCATGTTCTTCAGCTTCATCTCGAGGAGGTACTCCCGATTCGTGTACACTTCCTCGTCCCTCTCCAGCAGGCCCGCAGACTCTGGGCTCAGAAGCTCCAGAAATTGAGCGGAGCCCCAGTGGGCCTCTGTGGTGGCTTTCTCCAGCGCCTTTAGGCGCTGGGTGAGAAGATCTGCGGCCTGAGCTGGCCGATGTAAGGCCAAATGGTCGAGCGCCGTGCAAATGGTTCTCATCTCCCGCAGGGATCTCATGTTGAGCTGATTGCCGAGCTTTGGAACCATGACAGTCAGCAGGTAGTGAACTGCTGCGGGTGGGGTGAGCCCCACTTGTTCCGGATCCGCCCCCACGGCTCCTCGGGCGCCTTCCTGTTGCATCTTCAACAGCATGCGAGATGCTAGGCGACCCGGCTTGTTCTTCGCGTACCGCACCAACTGGAGTTGGGTGGCTGCCCTGCGGTCCGCGGGGGCGTCCCGAAAAGACTCACTCTCACTTTCAGTGGCCTCCCGGAACTTGACTATCTCTCCACCACCGAAAGGTCCGCGGTCACGATGCCCTTTACGACGGCCTTCCTCAGCTCCATGACGTTTGCCACCAAAGAGCTCCTCTCTGTCCGAGCTGGAAATGCCCTGCTCGTCTGACGAGGACCGCCTCGCTTTCTTTGCTTTGCGAGGTGACCGTGAATCCTCAGACCGGTCTCTTCTCTTTTTGCCTGACCCACTGGCTCGGGCCTTCTTCTTCTTCTTTGTTCTCCTTTCACCACTTGTTGTGGGTGACCTCCTTCTACCACGTTCCTTTTTCTTTGTGGTTCCTTCTGCGTCTCCTCCCTTTTTCTTGCGCCTCTTGGCCTCCTTGCCCTTCTGCATCCTCTTTTCAATTGCGCGCACTGCATCACGCGCTTCCTCCAGCTTCTTTTTCAAGTCATGACTTCCCGAAGCCTCTGTCTCGTGGCTGGCCTCCTGTTCAGCGTCTTCACCTGGGTCGACCCAGGGTAACACCTCACTCTTTGGCTCAGCTTGAAAGTCGTAGCCCTTCTCCTTGAAGTACGCCTTCATGATCGGACTGCAGTTTCGTCCAAATGCCCACGACGGCACCTTCGCCTTGAACTCCTTGGTACCCAAAGGGCGAAACCTCTCGATGTGGATGCCCTTCTTGGACTTGAGCTTCAGACACTCAGTGGCAGGCCCATCGCAGAAGTGGTACTTGCACTGCGCAGCCAGCTTCTTCCCGTCGCCTTCAGAGAACCACCAGCGCAGATGCCCGTCACTGGCTACTATGTAGCGTCCACGAATCCAATGCCCTTTCGCATCGGTAGATAGTGGCTCAAGCACCTCCACCAGCAGGGTTCCTTGCGGCAGTCCTGCATCATCGCGAACTGCCCCTTCCAACACTTCCCCCTGCCGGAAGCGGTGCTTGAACCACTTCTCTCTGTTTTCTCCCCCGGCCAGCCACATCCCGCTGGCCGGGGGGTAAGTTGCCCTTGAACCAAAGGCTGCAGCGTTCGACATATTTACGTTGCTGCATTCCGCAAGGCTACACTACGACACCACTTAGTGAAATATATATGTGGTATCGTATATGTCTACTTAATCCATCTTAATCCAATGCTTAGCAAAATGAACAAATGGTGATACTGATTACTGATACTGTTATATAATGTTATATTAATATAAATGTTGTAATTAAAATTCTAATCCGAGGGTGGCTTGCGTCCAGGAGGAACACTGTGGGAGATTCCATATAGTGAAACATAAGTTTCTCGGCTTCCAGCTACACGCAATGCCAGCACCAGATGCCCCAATGACTGAAAGCCACACAAGTAGCGGAAACACAAGAGCCTGGGCTTGGCATCTTCGCGAAACAGACAGTGGGGCTGACAGGCTTATTGATTTGGGTGTGCTGACATGTCATGAAAACGACCTGTTCTGCGGGAAGACATTGCACAGATTTGAAGACAGCTTCATTGACAGAAATGAATTTCATACACAATTAGCTAACAAAATGCTCTTCTCAGCAAAGAGCTTATATTATTATAACTGTTCAGTATTTCTCGTTGGTATGTTGCTCCAAAGCCTCTGATTTTTCAATAGTTTGGTGCGTGGCTTTTCTCAACAAAATAATTTCAAAAAGAGCGTTTGCTACAAAAGATCTTTCGTGTTCATCGATGTTATGATTGATCGAGGGTTTCTCTCGCACTGTGAGAACGCATCGCTCTGACAGAAAATCTGGACCTTTCCAATTTGAAACTAGTAACTAGCAAACCAAAATAGACGAAATTGATAATACTAAAATTGAAACAAAATCATATTGTATGTTTTCTTGAGGTTAATGTGTTCAATTTGCTCATTAGGATTCTATAAAGTAAAGGAAGAAGTCCTGACAGAATGGCCTGTATCGCTGCTGACAAAATCCAGCGGGATCGCGGGAATCCATCCAGCTCCTGCGAGAACTCTGCAAGTGATATCTGAAGTGGAACTTCTCGGTTTGATCTCCAGTTTCAGAAATGGCTTTCTTCGAAACGCAATTCCCATGTGCGCAAACACCTCCTCATCTGATTGGCCCAAAAAAGCGTGCAACAACCTTGGGAAAGGCACCAACTAACTGGCAACCAGTGATTTCATGCCTCTCAGGTCTGCGCTGATTGACAGCAAGCCCAATGACCTTCACTTTGCTCTGGACATTATGACATTTGATGACACTAAGTAGTCACTATGCACTGTAGAAATTTGAACCGAGAGCCCGACCGTTGCAGCAACCAATCCAATGGTGGCAGAACGTGCAAAGCCAAAATTCAAAGCCTTAGCCAAAATGGTTAGAAGATCTATGAAATTGTTGGATACAACATTTGAAAGCACAGAATAGAGAAAGGTACAATGGATGACTGGAGCTTTGCAGTACCTAAAGCTACTATTGAGGATATTCCCAGTGTCCATCCCAATCTCAGCTGATGCTATTTTCTTTGCACTAGTCTGGTTTTCAGCGCATGCAAGCAGTCAAGTTCAGTTCCAAGCTGCCATAGCACCCCACAAACGATGAGTGCAAGCGTCGTGCTCTGAGACTTGCTTTCGTCAAGCTGTAGCTCCACGGTCTATGCCCTATAGGCTATATAGGTTTCATGTTTCAGCGCCTTTCGTGGATTTTTTGTATCGTGACATACCTTGAGAGATGAGGTTGTGTGGTCTGTGCGTGCGAGCTTCTTAGAATTTTCTTAGAGGTCTTCAGATCATTTGACTTGAACGGAGTTGCTAACTACGATCGCTGTCACTGCTTGATCACAGAAACACAAACCATTGAAGCTGCACTTGCCAAACCAGGGTCAAGGAGCATTTGAAACTCACATGTTGCAACGATTTCCAAAGCCAAGGTTGCTTTGTCCAAGCCTCATGGAGCCAATCAAGGGACAGCAGCTTGTCGATTTCATCCTCTTTGTCATCCTGAGTGCCACAGAGCGCACACAGAACGGTGGCACTCAGAGCGCAGAATCATTCTTGGAAGGGTTGGTCATGCTTAATACTCCGGGCCTGCGCAGTTGGAAGCTTCCTCTTTTTCTTCTCTATGCGATGCCCAACGTACTTCGACTTTGACTTTTCTTTTTTGTCCTTCTCTTTTTTATCCTTCTTGTCCTTCTTGTCCTTCTTGTCCTTGTTGTCCTTCTTCCCGTTCTTTTCTGCGCTTGTTTTGCCCTGGCAATGCACGACAAACGAAGCTGCCATGTAATGCTCTCTTCAAAATACCCATGTCCAAAATTCAACCCGAGTCTCCTGCGTGTCTTTGTGGGCAAGTTCTGTCCCACCAGCTTCGTCTACCTGTCCGAATGCTGGATAGACCCCTAGGCCGCCCTAGGCCCTTAGCTGTTTCGTTGTTCAAAATGTTCAAATCATCTCATCCTGAGTTTCTGATCATTGGGTACAAGAGGACGAGCATTGACGAACCTGGTGGAATGTTCCTTCCGGATCTTCAGCTCCTCAATCGACTCAAAGCAGGTTGGGTAGAACGGACTTAATTTCAATGGCAGCGGTTGATTGGGTTGATGGCTAAGTCTCTCATATTGCATGTTCATGCATTTCATGCATTTTCTCACATTTCTGAGCCCTTTGCTTGAAACACTAGATGCAGGACGTCTGGGCATGTGGCTGGCATAGCCTACCCTAAGTCTTGTAGTTGACTCAGGTCCTAAATATACACTAAACACTGCACTCTGACCATCTCAAAATCTCAAACCAGGGCGCATTACAGTTGTGATATCAGCCCTAGGGCCCTAGGGATAGTTCTGGATAGTTGATCATAGTCCAGCATAGTTGATCATGGTTGGCTCTCGTCGCTTTGTTCCATCGTGGCTTTGTTCCATCCTCCCGACTTGACAAGACCTTCTGTGGCAATGCATTGTGAAGCTCTCTGAGTTGCAACAATTAATACAAGAGGCTGTACAGGTACAGGGCAAATCATGTTCACTCAAAAATCTAACTGCAATTCGTCTCAATATTCAAAAGGTTGGCTTTCATGCATGTATGCAATCAATCTTCTGAAGCACGGGCCAAATGCTAGTCCGAAGTCACAACATGCATAAATGTTGCGCGACGAAAAGGAAGAGGATAGAATGAACACACAATCCTTTGCAAAGCGAAGAGATCGAATTATTTTTGATTGGCACCAGTTTGCGATTATGTCAACAAGAGCAAGTGCTCCAACATTTCCAGGAAACTTGATTCTATCTGATGGCCTCTGAACAAATTGCCAGCGACCAAGCAAGAAGTGCCGAAAATGTAGCCTTCAGGTATCTTCTGCATCTAATTAGAAGTTTGAAAGCACCGCACCTTCAACATT
>CAMXCT020003983.1:45310-47899 GCA_947184155.2 Cladocopium goreaui
AAGCCAGATTTCATCGTAAGTCTGGCTTCTTACTGTGACAATCTGTGACATGTTTGTCCTTCAATAAAACAGAGTGCACGCTTGGGCAGCTGGAAGATTGCTCCCGAGCAGTTGATCTGCAAGACCTCATGTCAATCATGTCAACTCCCCCCATCCTCTGGAACCCACGATCGACACATAGGAGTTTCATGCAGTTTCATGGAGTTTCTGATAGTTTCCATTTTCTATCCTGCCTCTCTGGAACTTGGAGAAAGCACGCTCATCCGTTCTCGAAGCCGGTCTAGCCGCTTCCATTCGTTTTCAATCTTGGTGCAGCAGCTGCGCAGTATGTATCAAGAACCAGTCCTGGCTGCGAAAGGCTATTTGTATAATGTTTTAGCTGCTAGCCAGCGGATGTACGCGAGCATGTCGGTCAAAGCGGCCCGTCACTGAGCTTGCTGCTTTCACTCTTTCTGCCCTACACCATTCCTGTTCGCAAACAAAATATGAACTGTCCACAGGCTCTCCAGCGTGTTTAACTTGGTGTACTGCTGGGTATACTGGGCAAAGTTCGGTCACACGATACCTCTGTGTCCAACTTCAATCTTGCGAGATCATCTCCAGTGACTTGCTGCTCCTGCACTGCAGCTCTGCACTCTGAAGAGTCTTAGCAAGAGTTACCAAATAGATCCAAATAGGTTCAGAATTACACTTCGTTTAACACATAATCATCGGTCTGAAAACTGCAGCACACTGCCAGGACATCCTCATCAATTTGAGTCCATGTGCTACGCATCTTCTCTCGCTCAGCTTCGATTGCGGCAATGAGACGCCTCACAGGTCTTCGACGACATGTGAACTACGGCAAGTACATTTGCCGGCAGTGCCAGCTTTTGATTTTTTTTCGTTGGAATTTACATGGTGTCCTTTATACATTTCCGCGTGTACTGGAATATTTCGCTGTGTGTAGCTATATATGAATCTTGAAGTACTGTTGGGCAAACTAATACTTGACTGGATTCCACCTTCGAACAAGCAGGGATTTGTGGCACCGAACGCAAATGGTTTTAATGTCACCAACTCCCAAAATGAACTAGTTAGGATGGTTGTCTGTCAAACTTACCTCAGTGAACGTATCTGAGGGGATGAATGCAACAAAGCCAAATAGCTTCGGAGGACTCGTTTGCTCGGAACCTAGTATGCTCTGCTCAACTTTTGGGTTTTGCTCCGGAACGATTCCGAGCAAGCTCTTGCACTCTTTGGCAGCATTTTGGCCTGAAAGATGACTCGATAAGGGCCTCATTCTCGGTTATCTGGCAAGATTCATGGCACGGCGGTTTCATCAGCAACAACAAAAGAAATGAAACGATTCTGCCGCAATTCCAACAGCAACATGTGACGGGCAGGCCCGAAGCTGTGAAGATTCCATCGCGCACGAGGAATGTCAGCTGTTGTTGGATTGCTTCGGATTGCTTCGGATTGCTTAAAAGAACTGCCTAAACTCTGCCATGCGTAGTGATGCTGTTTGTACATGTTTGTACCCTCTTGGTCTGTCCATTCTTTGCTGGCAGTGGAACAATCTACAAGCTGCTCAGCCCTGCTCTCTCTTGGACACTGCCATTCCCTATTGCCTTGTCGACAAGCCGCAAGATCCACATATCATATAAGTTATCAAACAGAAATTCTAGATGGATGGACACAGCTTGAAAATGCAGAACATGAAGCAATGCACTCATTTTGAATGCCATAGCTCAACAGAAACATTCATTCTCTTTTGCTTCATTCCACTCGCAGAAGTTAGCTGGGTGAAAGCAAGAAAATGTTCGAACTTGTTTCATTAACGAGAAGCCTTGCCGAGTGCGTTTGCCCAGCAAAGCTCTCTCATCAGAGCTCAGAATCATCGACTCTCCTCTTGCAGCCTTAATACAGTGCTGAGCTTACAGCATTGCTAAAAATGCCGTACCCATCTCATCCCATCTCTATCCCACAGATTCTCACAGTTCCCAACAACGCATCACCAGTCACCAACACTGAGAGGAAGGCTTCTGAAAAGCAACTGCATGTTTCTCGGCAACGTCAGCTATATCCTGCTCAGTGATCTTGGTGTAGCGCACAAAACTTCGAATGAGCCTTCCAACCTGTATACATTTGTATATCATATATATCAAATTATGTTATGTTATATTACATTATATTATATTATGTTATATTATGTTATATTATATTATTATATATATTATATTATGTTATGTTATGTTATACTATATTATATTATATTATATTATTATATATAATAAATTTCTATATATTTAAGAATTATATATATATAATATATATAATATATATTATATATGCTATATATATTATATATATTGTATATATTATATATTATATATATTATATATATTATATATATTATATATATTATATATATTATATATATTATATATATTATATATTATATATGCTATATATATTATATATATTATATTATATATATATTACATATATTATATATATTATATTATATTATATTATATTATATATATATTATATTATATATATTATATTATATATATTATATATGTTATATATGTTATATATATCATA
>CAMXCT020003984.1:0-48683 GCA_947184155.2 Cladocopium goreaui
CTGATCCACCGGTGTTCTTCAAAAGCTGCTGCAAAGAAGATTGGATGCTGACAAACCCTTCTTCCAACCGCGCTAAACGTTCGGCGGTCGAATTTGCACCAGGAACATCTGCTTTGGTGCCGGGAACATCGGCTTCTTCTTCTTTGAGGGCTGACAAAAACGCAAACTTCTCGTCCGCTACAGCTACCAGGCTTTCGGCATAAGGAACGAACCCTTCTTCCCCACTTTCGGTCAAAAAACGACATGCATGATCGGCTATGCGTGCTGGCTCGAAAAAGAGGCATGGATTGAATATATTCTTGAGAAATCTGACCCACACCCTGACTGTAACGCCGTCTTCAATGACTTCACGATCCAGTTCACGCACAGCTGAAACGTCAATCAAAGTGGCCTTACTCAACGAGTCAGGCGGCAAAAGGCGTTGTGCTTTCAATCGGTGCCAGGCTTCAAAAGGCACGGCAACTAAAAACTGTTCAGCTATGGTAGTGATGAGAACAATGGGAATGCTTGGTGAGGATGAATTGACCTGGAAAGTACCCTAACGTATATTCCAAATCAGCTGACCCGTCTTTGCGAAGCAGCTCAAAACTCTTGGCATCAGAACTTTCCAACGGAGCAGTGCTTGGAGATGCTCCGCCTTCTTCGTCCTCCATTTCTACTGAGGCCACTCACAACCAGCCGCAGCAGCAACGATCCGGGCGTCCTCAATGCTCGGAAGGCCAATGAAAATCGAGTCTCCTGGATACCCTGAGGGCTTCACTTCACGGGCAAGATCACCAAAATGAGAGTACACAGCAACTGGATTGAAACACTCGCCAGCGAAATTTCGAAAAACCAAGTAGCAAGAATTTCCTCCGGTCAATCGTTCTCTTCCTGATAAACCCCGCCTGCGACCTGCCAAACAAGCTTTGATCCAATCCCCGATGTGGCAAAGAACCACTTGACGATCTTCCTCCTGCAAACGAGATGAACCGGTCCGACCACCTGACGTAGCAGAAGATGATGTCGGCTCGACACTAGGTGGAGGGACAAACTCACTGACCAACTCGAAAGCACTTTCCTTATCAGTTTCAAGCACTGCAACCCGGGCCTCAAGCTGTGCAATTCGATCCAAACAACTTCTCAACTGCTCTTCAAGACGAATCTGGGCAGCACGGGAGGCAGCACTGGACATCAAACGACCCTATATAGGTTTGCAGGACGAAACAAACTCAGGACCTGCCGGCGCAAGTAACCCCCAAGCAAATGGCGCAGCAAAACTATGGAATCTATGATGGGCCCCAGGAAAAGGCCAATGCAAATCCCAAGTCCTAAAGAAATCCAGTCGAACCGAACTCGAGGGAAGGAAATGGGCCACTCTGGACAATCACACAGCAGGGCTTCAGTCGGCACGGGTGGAAAATCAAATCCAATGTGATCCTTGAAGACCTGAAAAGCAAGTGTCGCTAAAGACCCCCCTGCCGCCGACAACGCAAGTGGGTTTCTGGCCATACAAATCTTGAACCCTCAAAATTGCTGCACCACCCAGAAAGGTAAACATGGGAGGCATCTTCATCTTCAACTGCAAGTGGAACAGGTTCCGATGTGTCAAGTCCAGGAACAGCAACATCATGCCATTCATCATGGTCACGTCTCACCTTCGATTGATTAACACGCATGACTGCGTTGTCAACATGAACATTGACCATAGCACCTTCTTGAGAGATAACAGTACCTCTGATCCATCTTTCCTTCTTCCATGCCTTTGAAGCAATAGCATTAGCATTGACAGGGGAACTCCAAACGAAAACCTTGTCACCTGGTTTGTAAGGTCCATCTGATGGCATTGTTCGTTTGGCCATGTCATGTCTGAGGTCCGCAGCTTGTCTGGCTTCCTGGTGTGCCCTCAGTGCTAACCTTTGCAACTCGAGTTGTGTTCTGTCTTCAGGTAAAGGGTCAACACTAAGTTGAGCAGGATCAGAAGTCTCAATATCCAGAAGATCTGGTGGTCTTCTACCAGTGGCAATTTCCAAAGGAGAATAACCACTAACAGTGAGTTGAGTGTTTCTGGCCCAAACAGTACGCTTCACAGCTTCTCTGATGGTGATTCCCTTGAACCTATCATCTTCAAGGTTCTTGGACATGATTTGCCATTGTCGTTTGAAAGTCTGACAGCTGATTCAGCTCTGTTAGGCCATGGGGTTCTTGAACCACAGGGACATTCCTTGATACCATGAGTTCGGTAATAAGTCAGAAAGTCTTCTTGAAAGAAAGCTTCATCACCTACAATGGCTTTAGGCATACAATTGTTTTCATCACTCCACAACCTTAGAGCCTGAATGGTCTCCTTGTTGTTCAGTGAGTTTTGTGCCGTAGCCCAAAGTAAGTTGGTTGCACCATCAAGAACAAGCAACACCATGTACTTGTTCTTCCTCAACTGAATTTCAGCATGATCAACAAAGATAACATCTCCAAAGTTGGTGGATCGTATGCCTGAAATTCTGGCTCGCGGCGGTGGTGCAATGGAAGTACTACACACACGACACTTGTTGTACCTCTCCTCATACTTCTGATAGACAGAGTCAGGAAGTCCTAACATGGAAGTCCTTCGTCTGAATTGAGTAGGAGACATGTGATAGTGTTTGATATGAAGCTTGTAAAGTTCCACACTATCCTCCAGTTTCCTGAGCATTCTGTATGCTGGTGTCATGGCTTGCACTTCACTACCAGGCAGTGGAATCGAAACTCGCCTAGGCTCAAGAGCATCACTACCTAGTTTCTCAACTTGACTTTCTGAATCTTGCTTACCACGGTTGCGCGCAGGTGCAGAATGTTTTGGTTCAATGACTTGAGGTTCATCTGAATCAATTTTGTCCAAACCTAACTCCCTAGCTACCTTGTCAAGCTCATCTTCTTCATCAAGCTTGGGATAGGAGACAACAACCTTCTTTCTTGATGAACCTGATTGAGAGTCATCGACAACCTGAGGTTTCTGCTTACCTACGTGTCTTTTGGCTGCAGGTGGACCTACCTCAATCTTTTTCGAGCCTGGTCCTTTTGAAATCGATTTGCCTTCCTCCTTCTTTAAGGAGCTTGGCTTCTTATTCTGTACACCTGATGGCACTGAAGAGGCTGACTCAGGGTGAAAAAGATCATCAATGTTTCCACGAAAGGGCTTTGCACGATCAATGTCACTTCTGACAATGTCATCTGGGATCACGTAGTCCTCCTTGATCTTGTAGATGGTCTTGCCCTTCCAGAACTCTTCACTCTGTTCAGAAACCTCTTCTTCTCAGTGCGCCAGTTGTCCTTGTGAAGAACCTTCTTCTTGCTCTTCTGGAATTCCATGTGGGTTTCTCTCTCATCAAGAAGTTGATCTTTTGGAATTGGAGTTTTCTCTGATCGAGTCATCTCATGTAAGTTCATTCTCTTGTCCTTGTGGTGCCTGATGAGTTCACGACGTAGTGGATCAACCTGCCAGTAGTCACCAGTCACCAAAGCTTCTCCTTCATGATCATATTGTTTGACAGCAATCTGGCTGTACTCAAAGTGATCGTGTTGTGAATAGAAACTTTTGACTTGTGGAGTCTTGAAATGAACTTGGCTCATGTACCATGCTACATCTTGTAGGTCGAGAATGAGATGAGTACTAATGGCTGTCCTCAAAACCATTTTTCTCATGCCAATACGTGCACAGGACAAATAAGCCTTCTCTGGAGTAAGTTTAAATTGAAATCCAAGGTTTCTCATCTGTGGAAGTGACATCAACAATGGGACATCACCTTCTTCGACAATGTCGAATTCTGTAAACTGAGTGTTCCATCCATGATCATACATGAATATCACGAGCTTCTCAGTACATTTTGATTGTTGTGAGTTTGCAAAGAAGAATCTTGAACTTGTTTGCTGAATTTCATACCAGAGTCCACTGTTGGGATGTGAGTCAACATATCTGCAAAATGCTTCAACTGCTCGTCGAGAGCCCATAGCTCTTGTGCATCCAAGATCCAGAATACACACAGTTGGTGGTGCAGAATTCTCTGTGAAAAGCTAGTCCATTCTCACATGCCAGATCAGTTTGTACAGTATGAAATGAAAAAGCACTCTGCTGTGATGGTTCCTCTATCTCTGTAGAGCATCCATGTGAAAACAATGATGTGCCTTCTACCAATGGCTTCCATGAAGCCTCACCTTCTTGAAGACCAACTTGCCTGGGCACTACAGCTGGACGTTGTTGTACACCTTGTCGTAGTGCACCAACTTCTCCAACCAGAACAGGGAATCTCTTCATTTCTCTCCTGTTTTGATGTGCTCTTGCATCACGTTGGTTCTGTCTTCCACGACGAGTGCGTCGTTGTTCATCTTGTGCTGCATACGTGGATGTCAAAACATCAACACGAGCTGGCTCTGTCTCTGCAACATCAACACGTGCTGGTTCAGTTGTTCCAAATGAAAAGAAACCATGACCAGAACTTGAAGCTGCAGAAGAATAATGAGCTTGTTGAGTTGGTTGATTCTGTATGGCAGGAGCTGATGTGGTCTGAGGTTGAACATAGTTCGACTTGCCTTTTCCATCTCCTGGCTTTCCTCCTTTTCCATCATCATCCTTGCCTTTCTTGCCTTTCTTTCCTTTTCCTTTTCCTTTTCCTTTCTTCTGGAAGTATCCATACTCATCCATATAGTACAGATCATCATAGGCCCAATAGCCTTCATTCCAGGTTTGATCATCGGCCCAATAGCCGTCATAGTTTTCATTCCATTCATCTTCTTGCCATTCATCTTCATAACCTTCTTCACTCACCATGTGAGCACGGCCTTTTCTTCTTACTTTTCCTCGGCCTTTTCCTTTTCTTGATTTGAAGAACCTTCGTCCTCCTCTGCCTTTTCCTTTTCTCTTTCCTTTACCTTTGCCTCGTCTGATGTATTTGCCTTGGAACCTTCTCTGATACCATGTGAAGTTGGCGTCATCATAAACCCAGAAAACATCTTCTAAGGCATCCAGGAATCCTTCTGCGCCGTCTTCTTCATCTTCGGCCCAATAGCCGTCGGTTCCTTCTAATTCACCTTCATCCAGTACGAGGAAAGATCTTCTCTGTGCCATGCCAGAGGGTTGCATCAATGGATTGTCAACTGCTGTTTTGGTAGCGCAAAACATTTCCAAAAACAGGTCACGTAGTTCTTGAATACTGTATCGATCGAGGGTTCGTCCACGATGTGTCATGACACTTGTGAGTGTGTTTCTCTGATCTTGACTCAGGTCAGCTAGACTTACAAAAATCAATGCTAGCAAATTTTCACCCAGTGGGAATGCTTGTCGCTGTGCTTCTCTACGATTTTCCGGAAATTGTCTGAATGCCGCTAGTGCCAGTTCATCTGTCCAAGGAACAGCTACATGGGGTGTTCCTGAGGCTGCTGCTACTTCAGCTCTCTCTTGTTGATCTCGTTCATGTTCTTGACGTCGTTGTTGAACAAACAGAATTGCTTCAGGACTAGTCACTGTTACTTCTGGAAGTAAATCCATCCAAGACTCAATAAGTCTATTACCAGTGAGTTGAAATCTAGTCATCCACTTCTGAAGATCCATTGTTCCTCTGTTGAACTTCATGAACTGCATGAAACGGTATAAGAACACGTTCTGGGCACCTTTGATGAAATGAGGTCGTAGAAATCTTTTGAAATAAGCCACTCCTTCATAGGGATCCCTGAGTAGTTCTCTATCCAATAACCTCTTGTATTGTTGAGCATCTCCTTCCAGTCTGTTGCGCAATGCTGGACCACGTTTCTCTGGTTCTAACTCCGTAATGTCACACCAGTCATCAATTGCATCCTCAAAAGCAAAGAAGCTGGTTCGCCCATCATAGGCTGGAGCAACCTTTGTGGTCATCTGTTGCGTCATATGAATCTGTGTATGCTGGGGTGCTCTTCTCATTGCATAAGAGTCATATTGGTTCCATTCATTTTCATCGACAATGTCGAAGTCATCATCATCATAGCCATGGCTTGCCATTTCTTGGGCTCTACCTGGAGCTCACCCTCAATGAGGGATCACTGCTCCGCTACGACTTGAAGAGGGGCCCTAGCGTCTACTTCAAGATCAGCTAAGGCGTCTTCCCCAATGACAGCACTCTTTTACTCTCAGCCTGTTGCCGGTCAGTGCTTGTCTACAGGGTTACTCTATATACCTCTTTCTTGAGCCTTGAAGGCGCGTATAAATGTGCTCAATACTCATGCATGTACCTATGTAGGTATTAGGTCGAAACAAAAACAGGGGCCCCCCCCCCCAAGTCTCCGTTCGTGACTCTCGGCTCTCAATTTCCGGGAAAGGAGCACCCACCTCCCCCAGTACTAAACTAGTACTAAAGTACATAGAACTCAGGTAGCCTAGGCTACATTTCGTGATCTTACATACTCTTGCAGTTTCTTCCAGGCACTTTGCTGCCATTCTTTCATGCGCTACATCTCTCCACTCCTGCTAAAACTCAGGGACGTCACCCCACCATGACACATCTGCTGTAGGCCCTGTAGGCAGTAGTGCGAAAGCAACCGCGCCTCCTCCTCTGCCAATCTTTTCCGTTCTTCTTCCAGTCTTTCCTGCTCGGGTCCATGTGGCTTGGACCTCTGATGCTACAACATGCTAGGATGAGCTTCTATTATACTATGAGACAATGGCTTTATGGGTTGCCTTTGTTGATTGAAGGTTTCAGGTCTCGCATGAGATGCCCACAATCTTTTAGATTCTGGTTCCAACCCCCTGTTGGAGCACCTCTTCCGCAATCCTTCGTGCTTCTTCTTGTGCCGCCTCAGAGGAAGCACTACAAATAACAGATCCTGATTTTCCCTTGATTCCCTTGCATTTTTTTAAACTACGTATTCTTATGCAGCCTGATGTGCATCTGGGTCAAAATCGTCAACCCCCAAAATGAATCAACGTCGATGGATTATTGAAAATTGAAACTAAAAGCGACCAAATTTGGTTGATTCCTTGGCACCACAATTCAAACAATCCTTTACTTGGGGCCAATCTGCAGTGGTCACTGGCTGCCAGCTACTAGCCCACACCCTGATCCCTGCCCAACCTCCTCTGCCAGTCTTCTCCTTTCTTCTTCCAGTCGTGCCTCCAGAATGCATGCCGAAACTGCAGCTTTCCACTGCAAAATCACAGAAACTGATGCAAGAAAAGGAGACCGCAATCTGTAAAAAAAACTACAAAAAACATGTTCTGCGGAACGCTGGTGAAATATTGTGACTTGCATTTGCACAGTCTTGCAGTTTCAACAGAAATGAACCTTGCAAACTCGGGGGATGCCGGATTCATTTTTAATTGGGGTTGTTTTTCGTTTGCTAGCATATGCCCCCCCGGAGATCCAGATGCCATGTGGCTATCATCACAAACAACCAAACTGCAAACACAGACCATCACAGCCGTGACGACAAAATGAAGGGGCAGGGAAGGACAAAGGACAAAGGAAAAACGTTAAAGAACAAGGGGGAGGTCAGAGCGGTTGCCACCCCCATCTTGCGTCTGTCGGTTGACCCCCCGAAAGGGAACGTTAGCGCTACAGGGTAGCAGTGGACGGCGATACGAGAAGAGAAATAAAGCTAGACCCTGGTAAAACAGTGAGAGAGGTGAAAGAGCAGGTGTTCCACCAGAGAAAAGAAAAAAGAGATACATTGTACGGGGGGGGAGCGGGGCAATGGAACTGAAGAAAGGTTCCCGGACATCGGAGGAACTTCACTGAAAACGTAAATTCCCCAAAGTTGGAGATTCGATCCCTGCAGCAGCACCTCTTCTGCAGCTCTTATTGCTTGTTCTCGTCCAGCCTTCCAACATGCAGCACTCACCATCGCACAGGCTCAAGCTCGACTTCTTTTAAGCACTTCAGTGCCGAACAAAGCAAATCGATGTAGTCCTTCTACTACTTCTACTTCACAATATGGGCACTTGCACTTGATCTTACATACTCTTGCAGTTTCTTCCAGGCACTTTGCTGCCATTCTTTCATGCGCTACATCTCTCCACTCCTGCTAAAACTCAGGGACGTCACCCCACCATGACACATCTGCTGTAGGCCCTGTAGGCAGTAGTGCGAAAGCAACCGCGCCTCCTCCTCTGCCAATCTTTTGCGTTCTTCTTCCAGTCTTTCCTGCTCATGTGGCTTGGACCTCTGATGCTACAACATGCTAGGACGAGCTTCTATTATAGTACTATGAGACAATGGCTTTATGGGTTGCCTTTGTTGATTGAAGGTTTCAGGTCTCGCATGAGATGCCCACAATCTTTTAGATTCTGGTTCCAACCCCCTGTTGGAGCACCTCTTCCGCAATCCTTCGTGCTTCTTCTTGTGCCGCCTCAGAGGAAGCACTACAAATAACAGATCCTGATTTTCCCTTGATTCCCTTGCATTTTTTTTACATACGTATTCTTATGCAGCCTGATGTGCATCTGGGTCAAAATCGTCAACCCCCAAAATGAATCAACGTCGATGGACTATTGAAAATTGAAACTAAAAGCGACCAAATTTGGTTGATTCCTTGGCACCACAATTCAAACAATCCTTTACTTGGGGCCAATCTGCAGTGGTCACTGGCAGTCAGTTACTAGCCCACACCCTGATCCCTGCCCAACCTCCTCTGCCAGTCTTCTCCTTTCTTCTTCCAGTCGTGCCTCCAGAATGCATGCCGAAACTGCAGCTTTCCACTGCAAAATCACAGAAACTGATGCAAGAAAAGGACACCGCAATCTGTAAAAAAAACTACAAATTACTTTACTTCGTGTGATCCCCACCATGACATTTATACATGTTCTTACTGGCACATCTTCTGGCATTCTATCTGACATATCTTCTGGCATTCTATCTGGCAAATCTTCTGGCATTCTATCTGGCATATCTTCTGGCATTCTATCTGACATATCTTCTGGCATTCAATCTGGCATATCTTCTGGCATATATTCTGACATATCTTCTGGCATATCTTCTGGCATATCTTCTGGCATATCTTCTGACATATCTTTCTGGCATATCTTCTGGCATATTTTCTGGCATTCTATCTGGCAAATCTTCTGGCATTCTATCTGGCATTCTATCTGGCATATCTTCTGGCATATTGTCTGGCATTCTATCTGGCATATCTTCTGGCATATATTCTGACATATCTTCTGGCATTCTATCTGACATATCTTTTGGCATATATTCTGACATATCTTCTGGCATATCTTCTGGCATATCTTCTGGCATATCTTCTGACATATCTGTTGCATTCTAAAATCTGGCAAAATTCTAATCTGCATTCTTCTCCTGGGCATAGAATTCCTGACAATTCTTTGGCATATTCTATCTGGCATATCTTCTGGCATATCTTCTGGCATATCTTCTGACATTCTTTCTGACATTCTTTCTAACTTTCTTCTGCACATTCTTTGTCCCATATCTTCCTACATGAGGTCCGGCAGGGAACAATTGGCGTGGATACTCGCGGTTGAGGTCCGGCAGGGAACACTGGGCGTGGATGGTCGTGGTTGAGGTCCGGCAGGGAACACTGGGCGGGGATACTCGCGGTTGAGGTCCGGCAGGGAACACTGGGCGTGGATGGTCGTGGTGAGGTCCGGCAGGGAACACTGGCGGGGATGGTCGTGGTTGAGGTCCGGCAGGGAACACTGGGCGTGGATGGTCGTGGTTGAGGTCCGGCAGAGAACACTGTGGATCGCGGGTCGCAGTTGGACGAGGACGACGAGGACGACGAGGACGACGAGGACGACGAGGACGACGAGAGGACGACAAGGATGACGAGGAGGACGAGCAGGAGGAGGCGGAGGAGGCGGAGGAGGAGGAGGAGAAGGAGGAGGCAACTGACATAAAATCTAACAACCCTCACCTGGCAGGTGGGGAAAAACATGTTCTGCGGAACGCTGGTGAAATATTGTGACTTGCATTTGCACAGTCTTGCAGTTCGAACAGAAATGAGACCTTGCACCGGATGCCGGAGTCATTTTAATTGTGTTTTTCATTGCTAGCATATGCCCACAGGATATCACAGGATGCCATGTGGCTATCAGCACAAACACGTAAATTCATGTAAATTCCCCAAAGTTGGAGATTCGATCCAGGCAGCAGCACCTCTTCTGCAGCTCTTCTTGCTTGTTCTCGTGCAGCCTTCCAACATGCAGCACTCACCATCGCACAGGCTCAAGCTCGACTTCTTTTAAACACTGCAGTGCCGAACAAAGCAAATCGATGTAGTCCTTCTACTACTTCTACTTCACAATATGGCACTTGCACTTGATCTAAATCTTTCATGCGCTACATCTCCCCACTCCTGCTAAAACTCAGGGACGTCACCCCACCATGACACATCTGCTGTAGGCCCTCTAGGCAGAAGTCGGAAAGCAACCGCGCCTCCTCCTCTGCCAATCTTTTCCGTTCTTCTTCCAGTCTTTCCTTGAAGAAAGCGATTCAAGTACAAAAACACAGCAACTAACGCAAGCGACGGATAGAGCGACATGGATGGCACGGCATCCAAAGAAACTATATAGGGGGCTCAGGGACCATGTTGCTTGGACCTCTAATGCTACATTACGCTAGGATGAGTTTCTACAATAGTATCTATAGATATCTATAGTACTATGAGACTATGGCTTTATGGGCTTTATGGGCTTTATGGGTTGCCTTTGTTGATTGAAGGTTTCAGGTCTCGCATGAGATGCCCACAATCTTTTAGATTCTGGTTCCAACCCCCTGTTGGAGCACCTCTTCCGCAATCCTTCGTGCTTCTTCTTGTGCCGCCTCAGAAAATGCAGTATTCAGAATCCAGGGCATCTCAAGCTGGTCCGACGGCATCTGGTCTTTCCAGTCAAGACCAAATCAGGTGCGGACTTTCCAAAACATGTTGATGGCCCAATGGCAGTTTAGCAGGGTCGCTTTCAGAAACTGTGGGGCGGACCCCCTTTCATACACTATAAATAGCACAAGATGTCGATTTTTCCGTTGCCAAATGTTGCCAACATTCTTATACTCTTAGCATATGGGTCAAAATCATCAACTTCCCAAAAACAATCAAAATCCAGAAAACAACCGAATTCGGTTAACGCCTTGGCACCACAATTCAAACAATCCTTTACTTGGGGCCAATCTGCAGTGGTCACTGGCAGTCAGTTACTAGCCCACACCCTGATACCTGCCCAACCTCCTCTGCCAGTCTTCTCCTTTCTTCTTCCAGTCGTGCCTCCAGAATGCATGCCGAAACTGCAGCTTTCCACTGCAAAATCACAGAAACTGATGCAAGAAAAGGACACCGCAATCTGTAAAAAAAAACTACAAAAAACATGTTCTGCGGAACGCTGGTGAAATATTGCGACTTGCATTTGCACAGTCTTGCAGTTCGAACAGAAATGAGACCTTGCGTTCGAACAGAAATGAGACCTTGCGCCGGATGCCGGAGTCATTTTAATTGTGTTTTTCGTTGCTAGCATATGCCCACAGGATATCACAGGATGCCATGTGGCTATCAGCACAAACACGTAAATTCATGTAAATTCCCCAAAGTTGAAGATTCGATCCCTGCAGCAGCACCTCTTCAGCAGCTCTTCTTGCTTGTTCTCGTGCAGCCTTCCAACATGCAGCACTCACCATCGCACAGGCTCAAGCTCGACTTCTTTTAAACACTTCAGTGCCGAACAAAGCAAATCGATGTAGTCCTTCTGCTACTTCTACTTCACAATATGGCACTTGCACTTGATCTTACATACTCTTGCAATCTCTTCCAGGCACTTTGCAGCCATTCTTTCATGCGCCACATCTCTCCACTCCTGCTAAAACTCAGAGACGTCATCCCACCATGACACATCTGCTGTAGGCCCTGTAGGCAGAAGTCGGAAAGCAACCGCGCCTCCTCCTCTGCCAATCTTTTCCGTTCTTCTTCCAGTCTTTCCTTGAAGAAAGCGATTCAAGTACAAAAACACAGCAAATAACGCAAGCGACGGATAGAGCGACATGGCAGGGCATCCAAAGAAACTATATTATATAGGGGGCTCAGGGACCATGTTGCTTGGACCTCTAATGCTACATTACGCTAGGATGAGTTTCTACAATAGTATCTATAGATATCTATAGTACTATGAGACTATGGCTTTATGGGCTTTATGGGCTTTATGGGTTGCCTTTGTTGATTGAAGGTTTCAGGTCTCGCATGAGATGCCCACAATCTTTTAGATTCTGGTTCCAACCCCCTGTTGGAGCACCTCTTCCGCAATCCTTCGTGCTTCTTCTTGTGCGGCCTCAGAAAATGCAGTATTCAGAATCCAGGGCATCTCAAGCTGATCCGACGGCATCTGGTCTTTCCAGTCAATACCAAATCAGGTGCGGACTTTCCAAAACATGTTGATGGCCCAATGGCAGTTTAGCAGGGTCGCTTTCAGAAACTGTGGGGCGGACCCCCTTTCATACACTATAAATAGCATAAGATGTCGATTTTTCCGTTGCCAAATGTTGCCAACATTCTTATACTCTTAGCATATGGGTCAAAATCATCAACTTCCCAAAAACAATCAAAATCCAGAAAACAACCGAATTCGGTTAAGCCCTTGGCACCACAATTCAAACAATCCTTTACTTGGGGCCAATCTGCAGTGGTCACTGGCAGTCAGTTACTAGCCCACACCCTGATACCTGCCCAACCTCCTCCTCTGCCAGTCTTCTCCTTTCTTCTTCCAGTCGTGCCTCCAGAATGCATGCCGGAACTCTTTCACTGCAAAATCACAGAAACTGAATGAAACTGATACAAGAAAAGGAGACCGCAATCTGTAAAAAAAAAACTACAAAAAACATGTTCTGCGGAACGCTGGTGAAATATTGTGACTTGCATTTGCACAGTCTTGCAGTTCGAACAGAAATGAGACCTTGCACCGGATGCCGGAGTTATTTTAATTGTGTTTTTCGTTGCTAGCATATGCCCACAGGATATCACAGGATGCCATGTGACTATCAGCACAAACACGTAAATTCATATAAATTCCCCAAAGTTGGAGATTCGATCCCTGCAGCAGCACCTCTTCTGCAGCTCTTATTGCTTGTTCTCGTGCAGCCTTCCAACATGCAGCACTCACCATCGCACAGGCTCAAGCTCGACTTCTTTTAAACACTTCAGTGCCGAACAAAGCAAATCGATGTAGTCCTTCTCCTAATATACTTCTACTTCACAATATGGCACTTGCACTTGATCTTACATACTCTTGCAATCTCTTCCAGGCACTTTGCAGCCATTCTTTCATGCGCTACATCTCTCCACTCCTGCTAAAACTCAGGGACGTCACCCCACCATGACACATCTGCTGTAGGCCCTGTAGGCAGTAGTCGGAAAGCAACCGCGCCTCCTCCTCTGCCAATCTTTTGCGTTCTTCTTCCAGTCTTTCCTGCTCATGTGGCTTGGACCTCTGATGCTACAACATGCTAGGACGAGCTTCTATTATAGTACTATGAGACAATGGCTTTATGGGCTGCCTTTGCTTGGTTGAAGGTTTCAGGTCTCGCATGAGATGCCCACAATCTTTTAGATTCTGGTTCCAACCCCCTTTGGAGCACCTCTTCCGCAATCCTTCGTGCTTCTTCTTGTGCCGCCTCAGAGGAAGCACTACAAATAACAGATCCTGATTTTCCCTTGCATTTTTTTTACATACGTATTCTTATGCAGCCTGATGTGCATCTGGGTCAAAATCGTCAACCCCCAAAATGAATCAACGTCGATGAATTATTGAAAATTGAAACTAAAAGCGACCAAATTTGGTTGATTCCTTGGCACCACAATAAGAACAATCTTTTACTTGGGGCCAATCTGCAGTGGTCACTGGCTGCCAATTGCTAACCCACACCCTGATCCTTGCCCAACCTCCTCTGCCAGTCTTCTCCTTTCTTCTTCCAGTCGTGCCTCCAGAATGCATGCCGAAACTGCAGCTTTCCACTGCAAAATCACAGAAACTGATGCAAGAAAAGGACACCGCAATCTGTAAAAAAAACTACAAAAAACATGTTCTTGCATTTGCACAGTCTTGCAGTTCGAACGGAAATGAGACCTTGCACCGGATGCCGTTGTCATTTTAATTGTGTTTTTCGTTGCTAGCATATGCCCATGTGGCTATCAGCACAAACACGTAAATTCACGTAAATTCCCCAAAGTTGGAGATTCGATCCAGGCAGCAGCACCTCTTCTGCAGCTCTTCTTGCTTGTTCTCGTGCAGCCTTCCAACATGCAGCACTCACCATCGCACAGGCTCAAGCTCGACTTCTTTTAAACACTTCAGTGCCGAACAAAGCAAATCGATGTAGTCCTTCTACTACTTCTACTTCACAATATGGCACTTGCACTTGATCTTACATACTCTTGCAATCTCTTCCAGGCACTTTGCAGCCATTCTTTCATGCGCTACATCTCTCCACTCCTGCTAAAACTCAGAGACGTCATCCCACCATGACACATCTGCTGTAGGCCCTGTAGGCAGAAGTCGGAAAGCAACCGCGCCTCCTCCTCTGCCAATCTTTTCCGTTCTTCTTCCAGTCTTTCCTTGAAGAAAGCGATTCAAGTACAAAAACACAGCAACTAACGCAAGCGACGGATAGAGCGACATGGTAGGGCATCCAAAGAAACTATATAGGGGGCTCAAGGACCATGTTGCTTGGACCTCTAATGCTACATTACGCATCATTATGCTAGGATGAGTTTCTACAATAGTATCTATAGATATCTATAGTACTATGAGACTATGGCTTTATGGGCTTGATGGGTTGCCTTTGTTGATTGAAGGTTTCAGGTCTCGCATGAGATGCCCACAATCTTTTAGATTCTGGTTCCAAACCCCTGTTGGAGCACCTCTTCCGCAATCCTTCGTGCTTCTTCTTGTGCCGCCTCAGAAAATGCAGTATTCAGAATCCAGGGCATCTCAAGCTGGTCCGACGGCATCTGGTCTTTCCAGTCAAGACCAAATCAGGTGCGGACTTTCCAAAACATGTTGATGGCCCAATGGCAGTTTAGCAGGGTCGCTTTCAGAAACTGTGGGGCGGACCCCCTTTCATACACTATAAATAGCATAAGATGTTGATTTTTCCGTTGCCAAATGTTGCCAACATTCTTATACTCTTAGCATATGGGTCAAAATCGTCAACCTCCCAAAAACAATCAAAATCCATGGGCTCAAAACTGAAAACAACCGAATTCGGTTAACCCCTTGGCACCACAATTCAAACAATCCTTTACTTGGGGCCAATCTGCAGTGGTCACTGGCAGTCAGTTACTAGCCCACACCCTGATCCCTGCCCAACCTCCTCTGCCAGTCTTCTCCTTTCTTCTTCCAGTCGTGCCTCCAGAATGCATGCCGAAACTGCAGCTTTCCACTGCAAAATCACAGAAACTGATGCAAGAAAAGGACACCGCAATCTGTAAAAACAAAACCTACAAAAAACATGTTCTGCGGAACGCTGGTGAAATATTGTGACTTGCATTTGCACAGTCTTGCAGTTCGAACAGAAATAAGACTTTGCACCGGATGCCGGAGCCATTTTAATTGTGTTTTTCATTGCTAGCATATGCCCACAGGATGCCATGTGGCTATCAGCACAAACACGTAAATTCACGTAAATTCCCCAAAGTTGGAGATTCGATCCGGGCAGCAGCACCTCTTCTGTAGCTCTTCTTGCTTGTTCTCGTGCAGCCTTCCAGCATGCAGCACTCACCATCGCACAGGCTCAAGCTCGACTTCTTTTAAGCACTTCAGTGTCGATCAAAGCAAATCGATGTAGTCTTTCTCCTTCATACTATGGTACTTGCGCCTTTTACATATTTATAATTTTCTGAAAAATACTCTTCCAATCTCTTCCAGGCACTTTGCAGCCATTGTTTCACGCACTAACTACAAACTATAAACGGGAACCCTTCGCTACGCATTCGGGAAAAACAGGATAATCTGGGACAAACATCCAACATCATCAAATCACCAGCTCACCGCATCTTACCTATAACTAATCAACATACCCACAACCTGGAATTCTGCATGCTAAAGTGATCAGCTACGTGATCTCATAAGAAAACGGGTTACATATCCAAACTCCAGAGTTCCTATGCGTTCTTGCTAAAGGCACGACTTTTGTGAAACACACTTCCCCAAGGCACAACATTTTTTTCCTAAAACAGGTACGACTTTGTCAGATGCCTGGACATCTCCTCACTTCCTCCTGCAAAAACTCAGACAGCAATGGGGCCTCCTGTGCGAATCTTTTCCGTTCTTCTTCCAGTTGTGCCTCCACAGTGCGCGAAACCAAGGTCCCAAGCAATAATGGCAACAAAAAACGCGTTTGCATTGCAGTTTTCCGTTGACAGTAAAAAGTGTGACGACAAATGGATACAAATGGCACAAACCCAGCTATGCATATGCACACATAAATGATTCTACCGAATTCTACCAGAGAATTGGATTTTAGACCTCTTGAAAGCTATGCTGGCTACAAATTCTTGCCTAGCGCTCTGCCCGAAAGGACACGTCAAATCCTGATCTTTCATGATCTTTCTCTGGCATGCTGACTCCTCGTTTTTTTTAATCTCACGCGGTCTAGACATACTAACGGTTAACAAATGTCATACGATCGGATGCAGGAAACTTCAGCGATACAGCGATCTGTAAAACTGCTCTACATCCCGACGGACCGATGGTATGCCAAGACTGACCTAGTTTTCATCTCCTATGCATCAATAAAAACGTCGGCACATGCTGCGACATATTGCAGATTTGCAATTGCCAAATATGAACAACGTGAAGCTTTGCAGAGTGAAGACATTGTCGATCATTGTCGATGAAACAAAGCGTTCATACCTCATCAACCATTCTTTCTGCTCTATGCAACGAAATCACCCTTTGGTTTCCAGCCTGCAAAGGATTCCAAAATGCCTCTTCGCTGCTCTCTCTTTCCACTCTAGCCTGATACAGTACTAAGCGGTGTGTTGCACAAACAATTTTCTGCCACATGTGGTGACACCGTGCCATGTATTCCAAATGCAATCAATGGCCACAGGCATTGTGGAAGATGCTTCAATCACAATAGGATTTTTACTCTCGTATCAGTTGTAACATGTGGGCGGTGGGGTGACAGCCCACCTCCATCTCTATTATAGGATAGCCATCTGATGATGTGAAAGTCAACTTGCCTCCTCTATTCGCCGCTCTTCTAATTGCGCCTCATGCAATGGCTTTGTAAGGCGAGCCAAATCAGAGGTCTCAACATGAAAACAGCACGTTGACATTGAGAAAAACGCGTCATGCCCACCAGTTGTCACCAACACCTGATCCCTGTATCAAGTCTAAATGTGATCCAGCCCTGTGTTGAAGTCTGGTAGGGCCTGTAATGCTGCCCTTCTTGCTTCTGAGAGTGCTGCCTTTCCAAATCACAAGTCAATCTTACCGCCTTACATTCAGTCCGTTGCAGTATTTTCACTTACCGTTGAAGGCTTTTCATAAAGAAACACGAAGTGGATTTCTCTTGGCGCTTGTCTTGGCGCTTGAAAAAACCGAGTGGATTAGCCCTAGGCCATGCATGGCCATGCCTTGCGACTTGGCGACGACTGGACTCTGAGAGGCGAGGCGATTCGATGGAAATTCCATGGAAATTCCATGCCCATAGGATCCATGTATGGTATATATACTAACATTGGGGGTATATTGATGGCAAATGTTACTATATATAGCATACATGGATCCTATGGGATGGCTATTCGATGTCATATTCCGTGGACATTTTGATCCTTTCGGAGCATCGAAACATATCGAAACCCACCTCAGCCTCCGCGATTCTTCTGCGCTCTTCCTTCACGTACACCTTCATTGCCTCTGGATGCTACGCAACCCTCTGAAGTGCCAGGAAAAATCTACATGCCATTTTATGCCGTTGTGATTATGTTCAAAATACATCCAAATACGTCAAAATTGTATAAAATTGTGGTGTGATTGAAGCACAAAACCCGCTTCTTGCATCTCTGTTTGAATAGCGACCAGGTTTTTGTCGATGTTCTGGACTCCTGAATTCTGACCTGATCTGCTGCTCTTCTTGCTTCTGCTAAAGCCGCCTTTGCAGTTCAAAAGCTGTCGATTGACATCAAGATCTGCGACTAAACAAATATGCAAAACGAATCAAACATCAAAAAACGATTGATTTCCCCTGTCTGACACATTGTTTCACCGCCACAGGAGGCTTGAAGCAAAAGACAGGGGTCAAGCAATCCATGGCATTCCATGACCTCATCCTCTGCCATTTGTCTGCGCTCTTCCAAATGGGCTTGCAGTGCCTGTGTAGCAACCCTGCATTTCTGGGATCTATGCAACTCTTGAGAATCTATGAGAATCTATCAAATTCATGTGTGCACAGTCAGTTGTAGTTAGACCTAAGTGGTAGTCAGACTGATCGAGGCCTCTTCGGCTGCTCTTCTATCTTCTTCTATCTTTTCCTACGGAACATGACTGACACACTGATTCCTGGCCCCGCAAAAAGTGAGGCTTCTCAAAATGCAGTGAATAGTCAAGCGGATCCAAAAAGAGCAACAAACCATTGCCTCCTCGAGTCGTATTGGATTCAATTGTTAGTTCAGCTTCAGTTGCGAAACCAATCAAAACTCAAAACCAAGTATGGATGGTTTTGCAATCGTATCTGCCGCCCCAGTGGCCTCTTCAGATGCCAAATCATGAAACAGTCAGAATCAAAGTTCCCTTCCTGGCCTCCTCAAGTTGCCATGTTTTGTTTTGGCGACGAGTTGGTTGAGACCGGGGAGCGAGGCCCAACAACTCATCGTCACTCTGTGCTTCCAGTGCCATCAGCCCAGTCCGCACAAGGCCTTCCTTGGCTTCCTTCATGACACCGGACCCCCTGTCCCCTGGCGACCCTGGCAACCCTGGCGACCCTGGCGACCCTGGCGACTCGGCGATGGCAGTGGCGACAGCTGGAAGATTGGCTTCCGCTTCCCGGGAGTCGAGCTCCTCGTCAGTGTCACACTCGTTGCACTCGTCAACGTCGCGGGTGGCGAGCTGCTTCCTGAGTGGAAATCCAAGGTCTATTGATTGATCATTCGATAAACATGGATCCAACACCAAGAAACAACACACGCTCAGAGTACTCATTCTATAAGATTCTCTGCAGGTATATACGGTGTGTATATATATATATATACACATATGTGTATATATATACATATGTATATATATATATATTGCTTATTTATATTATATTTATATTAGATTTATGAAATTATATGTGATATATATATATATATTCGATATCTATACACACATATGATACCAGTATCATATGAATATAGATACATATGTATATATACATGTATATATATATGAATATATATATATATTCATATATATATATACATGTATATATACATATACAGAGTTTATTGTGTATATATATATAAACAGAACTGTATGTGAAGTATATTCGATATCTATACACACATGATATCAATATATATATACATATGTATCTATACAGGTGTATATGTATATATATACATATGTATACATATGTATATAATTATGTATGTTTATATACATGTGTACTTAGAATATTTAAGCTGATTCCTCCGCCAAGCAGCACTCTTTCCATGTCATCCGCCATGTTCATCATGCTCTCGGCCAAGGCCATAGTGGCCTTGGCCAAATTTCGCCGTCTCAAAAGCATCATGGCTATGGCGGCTATGGGTCAAAAATGTGGGAATTTTCCTGGGTAACCTCAAAATATCCTCAAAATGGCTGAGATTCAATGAGATTCATGGATGTTCATCATTGATCATCATTGTTTGTCCCCATATCACATGATTCACATGTTTGGTGATCTGTTTGATTGTTGGAAAAACCGTAGAAAAACCGTAGAACAAAACATGTCATTTCCTCCTCTTAGAATCCTCTTTTCTTTCAACATCTTGGAACTCTGGGACTTTTCGCTCAAAGAGTCCGGACCTGGTCAGCTGCTTGTCTTTGTGCCAGTGCAGCTTTTTCGGTCACCTGGATCCCAAGCGACAATTTTCAGCGGCCGAGGGCATTTGAATCCATAGCTATGGAATGGAATTGGTGTGTATATATATTATAATGATGATAATAGTAAAAATAATAGCAATGCTAACAATAATCATTAATAATAAATAGTACTATTAATATATATATATATCATATATCATATATCATATATTATATTAGTTATATATAATATTATATATTGGGCACCTAGCCTATCGTAGCTTGAAGCAGCAGGGTAGCCATGTGAAGCACACTTCCGGCTGTCCAGAAATTTCCATCCAAACAGGCCAAACAGAGACCTCGGCATAGGCCACAGAATTTCATACCATAAGCGAACAAATATAGTAATATTAATATATCATATATATCATAAATATTATAATTTCATATGATAGTATTTTCACACAATTTCATACCATATAATACATATATCATATATCATAATGATCCAAAATGATCCAAAATGATCCAAAATGATCCAAAATGATCCAAAATGATCCAAAATGATCCAAAATGATCCAAAATGATCCAAAATGATCCAACATGGCAATATTACTATTATATATATCATAGTACATATTATATAGTATAGTATTATTATTAATACATATCTATACTCCAAAATGATCCAACAAGATCCAAAAAATTGCAATTTTGCCCTCTGGTTATGACTAACATAGCTATGGTATAGATGGCCCATTTATAGATGATTTTCCCAGCTAGAAACCTCCATTTATGGTTGGGATTTTGCATGGCTATGTTAAATAACCAGATGGTACTTGTTACAGAATGTATCATAATGTTGCATATCTTGCTGCATATTGTTACACATCAAAACCAACTCCATCCAGTTCCATAATCTTTTGGATTCTTTTGGCATATGCAGGAACCGTCAGAACTAGCCACTTCATCCCATTTTACCCACCATCTTCAGACTGCCTCATTGATAAAGTCGTCAATCCTTGGGTCTGTGAGCTGTCCAGTTGAGCTCTGATACCTTTATTTTCTGAATGACTTCTGAAGTCGCAAAGCTTTTTCATCTTTTCCACAATGGTGAATTCTCTGTGAGGGATAGACTCTCATGCATTCAAACTGAATTCTCAATTGCAATGACTGGTCCCTTCCCACAATTCTGAACTTCCAACTTCGATTCCTAAGAATCTCCAAGCTCAAAGCGCAGCAAAGCGGGGCAAAGCGCTTTGAACGTGCAGCCAAGTGCAGCAAAGCAACTCTTCTTCTCTGGTCTTTCCTGGAACTTCAGCCTGCCAAGTTGCGAGGGGCTAGGCTGCGCAGCCTCTGGTTTCCAGCTGGGCCCTATCTGGGTGGCCTTCTCTGCAACTGAGGCAATTCTTAGCGGTCCAAACATGGCAGTCTGGTTGGAGCACCTCCGCCTGGGCTGCCTGGGCTGCCTGGGCCCGCGCAGCAGCACTTTCGGCTGCTTTCTTTGTTTCAGCATCTTGGACTGCCAGCAGACATGATCATGCATGTGCTCCTCATGGTGACATGCCATGACGATGATACAAGATGATACAAGATGATACAAGATGATACAAGATGATACAAGATGATACAAGATGATACACGATGATACACGATGATACAGGATGATACAAGATGATACAAGATGATACAAGATGATACAAAATGATACAAGATGATACAAGATGATACAAGATGATACAAGATGATACAAGATGATACAAGATGATACAAGATGATACAAGATGATACAAGATGATACAAGATGATACAAGATGATGATGATACGAGATGATACAAGATGATACAAGATGATACGAGATGATACGAGATGATACAAGATGATACAAGATGATACAAGATGATACAAGATGATACAAGATGATACGAGATGATACAAGATGATACAAGATGATACAAGATGATACAAGATGATACAAGATGATACAAGATGATACAAGATGATACAAGATGATACAAGATGATACAAGATGATACAAGATGATACAAGATGATACAAGATGATACAAGATGATACAAGATGATACGAGATGATACGAGATGATACAAGATGATACAAGATGATACGAGATGATACCAAGATGATACAAGATGATACAAGATGATACAAGATGATACAAGATGATACGAGATGATACAAGATGATACAAGATGATACAAGATGATACAAGATGATACAAGATGATACAAGATGATACAAGATGATACAAGATGATACAAGATGATACAAGATGATACAAGATGATACAAGATGATACAAGATGATACAAGATGATACAAGATGATACAAGATGATACGAGATGATACAAGATGATACAAGATGATACAAGATGATACAAGATGATACAAGATGATACAAGATGATACAAGATGATACAAGATGATACGAGATGATACGAGATGATACAAGATGATACGAGATGATACGAGATGATACAAGATGATACAAGATGATACAAGATGATACAAGTATTAGCTGTGGCAGAACATACCTCAACAAAGCAAAAACAACACGGCTTTGAACTTGTCCTGGAGCGCTGACATCGATTTGTGGCACAGGACAGCTCCATCGGCTAATACTAACCCACACTCGGCTGGTTGATTTTAATGGGGCTATCATGGCCTATCCGACCACAAAAAAGGGGGTTTCCAAAGTCATGGGGGTATCCCAATAGCTGCATGGTTTATTTCATGGAAAGTCTGAAAATAAATGGATGAAAACTGGGGGTACCCTCATTTTAGGAAAGTCTTTAGGAATCAGGAACCCCCCTGTAACCCTGTAATTATCTGGCAGGTGAAATCTTCTATTATCCTCCCGGCACAGGCTTCGAGCCTACGCCTTCTGTCTTGGAATTTCGAGGTTCCATCGGTTCCATCGATGGAACTCTCTCCAGCTTCTCCTTCTCAAAGTCGCCACTATTGAAACTCACACGCCTCTTAGGTTTTCGAAGATGTATTGCCCCATCATTTGCTCCAGACACGATGGAGGGTCCAATGGGCGCTCCCTCGGGGCTGAACTTTCTGGCGAAAATGGTGCTTGGAAGCTCCGAATCGCTGCTGCGCCGGCCCCGCCCCGTGCTGCGCACGGAGCCCGCACCCGAGACTTCGGACCAGCTGCGGCGCAGGCACCAGCTGCCAAAGGCCTCCTCTTTATCGTTCTCTTGGACCTGGACAACATGGACAAACATGGAGAAAAACCTGGAGAAAAACATGGAGAAAACCATGAAACATCTGAAAGTATGGCATGTTGCTTCACCTGTCTACACTATGCAATCTGAAAAATACCATTAACATTGAATAACATCATGAGATGTCAATAGATCTGCCATGATCTGCCGTGTTTTTGAATGTTTTTACTTGCCCAGCCTTCTCGTGAACAGCTCCCGGCACAACAAGCGGCGCTCGTTGAGGTTTCGGAGAAGCCGCTGGAGCAGGAACCGGCGCGCGCTTTCGCCGTGCCTCCGGGGGCGCGCTCCATACTTCAGGCAGGAAGAAGGCTCCAAACTTAGCTCGAAAATCCATAAGGCCTATGGAAGGGAATATCCCCACAAAATATGGCCCAAAATATGGTACGTTTACGTACCTCCATCTGTTGGATCCTGAAATTACCATTGATCTTAGCCATACTTCAAGGTTTATGTTGATCTTTCAAGGTATACAGTCCTACATCAAGTGGTAAATGAATGTAAACGGCGTAGGCCCAGAAACAGGGCCAATTTTGCTGACCGCTGAATGCGCAGAAGATACCAGTGAATTTAAAAGGTGCCAGAGGCTACTGCAAGCAAAAACCAGTCAGGCGGCTCCAAGAAAACAAACAGAGTCCCAAAACCTGCAACCTGAATTGCCAAACATCAGTTCAAAAACATATGAAGGTTTCCATAAATGGAGGTACCCCAAGAATGGATGGTTTATGAGGGAAAATCCTATTAAAATGGATGATTTAGGGGCACCACCATTTATGGAAACCCTCATATGTATTTACTTGCTCTGGCCGCTGACCAGCTCCCAACTCCCAGCTGCACCTCCATCAGCCAGGCTTGTCCCCGTTCAATTTGCTGCTGTTGTACTCGATGATTTACCAGGAAAGTTGGCTCACTGCGGATGGTTCTGAGACCTTGACAACATTTGACAACCAAAACAGTGAACAACACATGTTTCGAGTCATGAAACAGTCATTTTTCTTCCAGTCTGAGTGTAAGATGAATGTAAGATGAATGTCTTCACAGCATTTCACACCATTTCGTCCCTAAAAAACACGACCTTTTCTGGGCCCTATGCTGGGCAAACGCCAAGCTTCGATGAATGAATTTCAATGGACAGGTGAAGCAACGGTACCCAAGAATCGATGGTGAAACATATGGTCCCCAAGAATCGATGTTAATCGTCAGTTTTAACGATAGATTTCCATGTTAACCATATCAGTTCCGCATGGCCATTTTGACAGAACTAATCCCTTCCCCGCCCAAATGATATCAACACCTGGATGAATTTTTAGTACTAGGGGGCATTTAGTATTAGGGTGCGAAACTTCCCCCTAATCTTAAATTAAACACCCTAACATAAAAAACTGAAATCTTCTTAGATTTCCTTTTAAACCGTAATTAAAATATTGCCAAAAAATTGATTTCGAAGCTTTCACCTAATATCAAATTCAAAGCCTTAATACAAACAACTTAAATTTTCTATTCCAAAGTCGATTAGATTTCCCGATTTCCTTTTAAAATCTAAATAAGATATGGCCAAAAATTGGATTTCGAAGCTTTCCCCTAATATTAAATTAAACCTTAATATAAAATACTTTTTTTTTCGATCTTAAAAGACCGACCCTAATAAAAAACACTCCGGGGTTGACTAGTTTTCATTACTAGGGGGTGAAACCCTGAAATGGGACCTTCGTTTTTGTTATTTCGAAAGGGGATCAATTAAAAATCAAAATGGCCGGTCTGAAATTTCCCAAAATTTAACACGGACCCGAGTTTTTAGTATTTGGGGTACGTTTAGTAAAAGGATGTGGGGATTACTGATTACTGCTGAGCTCGCAACCTCTGAGGATTTCGGGTTCGAAGCGGAGATCGGGGGCGACCAATCCGTTCCTCGGCTTTCCCACAACATACCGCAACCCAGCCGCAACCAATCGGTCAGGCGGGTAAGGTTGGACGGATAGATGTACAATGATGTATAGGTTTGCAACCAATGGGGTAATGTAATGTAAACCAATGTCACACAATGGGTACGTATATGATACACATTGATACACCACATGATTCATGATTGATCCTTTCTTTCCCGAAATCGGCCGAACATTCCTGCGAGATGCAAAAAGTCACAGCTGGATGTCGGCGAAAATGTCAGGGCTTATTCAAAAACCATGAGAAAACATTTGGTCAATGATCATTGATCAACCATTGATCAACCATTGATTAACCATTGATCAACCATTGATTAACCATTGATTAACCATTGATTAACCATTGATTAGCCATTGTTATAAGTCCAGGCTCCAGTTTTCCCAAGCGCTCAGCGATTGCGTGCGCACTCGCAAGACTTCCTCAGTCACGGCGCTCACGGCGCGGCCTGGGCGTTGATCCAGGTGATCCAGGTCCTGGTCGCGGGAAATCAATGGAAATCACCTGGGGACGGGAAAATCCAACTACATTGATGCATATCAACTGGTTTCTATGAAATTTTGGACAATAATCATATTAAGATATGTTAAGTGATATGATTTATAGTAATCTCATGTAATCGTACATGGTCTTTCTAGATCAACATAAATCAACTGCTTGTGCTATATTCAGCGAAGATGGAGCATGCTGGCCTGACCCCGTCTGGGGCGTCCTGTACTGCCGCCTTCTGGTCTTTCAAGGGACCAGGCCAGGAGCTTTTCAAGGCAGCCTCTTCACGGACATCTTCACTTGCAGCTAGCCTCTGATCTGGAACAACTTCTTCGTGGTCGGTCATTGTCGTCTGTGCCGCAGCTTCGGCCGACCTTTCTTCTGTGCCAGTGACCTGGTGGATCTGAGCATGCTTCATTTTCTTAGCGGCTTAGCCGGAAAAGACATCAACTGCAACACGTGCAACCCGGAGATGGCTTCCATGTGCAGATGTTAAATGATGTTAACATGCAATTACAATCAATTACATCTGTCGGCAGCACCTCGGCGGGGGACATGTTCTGAGGTGCGAAGCCTTCGCCAACAGACCTCGGTGAACTTTCTCTGGACAATCGGATGCACAATCTGGACATATTTGGGCACTGGTTGGTTGCTTTAACCATCTTGAAAAATGATGGAGTTCGTCAATGGGAAGGATGACAACCCATATATCATGGAACATCAAAAATGTTTGAAACCACCAAGCAGGACATATTGGGACCCATACCCCACATGGCACTCCATCATCATTCACCGACCATCCTGTGGCTCTGAGGGTCCCGACGCGCGCAACGTTTCACCCAATGACTCACCGAGTCTCACTGTGAGTTCCTGAGCCAAGTCCCCATGCTCTGCATCTGGGAGATCTGGGAGATGCTCTTGGATCACTTCATCAGCTGGATCTGAATCTGCCTCTTTTCTTTCTAGATCTGATGGATGACCATCCACTTCCTCCACTTCCTCCACATCCTCCACATCCTCCACTTCCTCCACATCCTCCACATCCTCCACTTCCTCCACATCCTCCACATCCTCCACTTCCTCCACATCCTCCACATCCTCCACATCCTCCACATCCTCCATATCCTCCATATCCTCGCCATCCTCGGCCGCTTCATCTGCCAGTGGCGACCCTGGCGACCCTGGTGACACTGGCGACGCTGGCGACGTCATCGAGGGGGAGGCGGATCTGGAAGCGGAGGACCCCATGTCGACAGCCAGGAGGGCCTGGTCGATTTTTGGCCGGAAAAAGGTGCCAATTCACAGAGGCAAACAAAATGCAAACGTATTAAGTTTCAGGTAGAATATTATATTTGATATATATATATATATATTATGTGAATGACACAGCTGGTAGCGGAGGAATTCACCAAAACTGAATAAGCTGACCCTGTCAGTTGCAAATGAATCCAAATAGAAATGGCCCTGCCAAATGAATGAAAATGGTGGATGCCCTGCACCACCCAAACACGCAGCTGCCCCTTTTGGCACTCAAGACTCCATGGCCGTCCGACGACCGATGATCCACAGCCCTACCCTCCTCAAGTTGCCTGAACCGTAAATGGTATCCGGCATTGCAAATGGTCAAGTCACCACATGCTGACAGGAGTTGGGAACATCACATCAAGGTATAGTTGTAGATGAAATCACACTCCCAAAACTTTATTTTTGATGTGATTCCTTCAACCATTGTAGCGCTTGTTTCCTGTGTGCATTTGTTTGAAGACTAGCTGCCTCATCAAACAGTTGAAAGGCCCCTTGTTCTAGTACCGCACGAAGAAGCGATGAGTCCATGTTCTTAGTCAAAGGATCGGCCAGTTGCAGTGAAGTTGGTATCCACCTGAAGAAACAATGTTCCATACACCTTTCCTTGATAAGAAGGACTTCCAGCGTTGTGCGATATTCTTCGCACGATGGCATCGCTCTGCGGCTCACAAGATCATACAGGGATTTGCAGTCCGTTACGACCACGGCAGCATGCATTTGACGAAATGCCTCCGGTGGACTTCTCCACTGGAATTCAGGAATGGTCAGTGTACCCCAAAGCAAGCGGCACCATCCCATCTTATCTACGCTACGTGACATGGAAAAAGCTTCAGCTGACAGTGTTGATCTGACAACTCTGGAGATTTTCTTGGATGACCAGGACAGTGGACTAATGGGGGCCCTCTTATTATCTTGAAGATCTGGTGTAGTGGCAAACACTAATGTTCCTTGAAAGGATGCTAACTGTTTCGGACTGGCAAAAGACGCGTCTCCGAACACAACATGTGTGAGTTTCTGAGGAGAAATGGATCGAAAACATAATCCCACGTCACATGTTTTCTGGGCCTCACGCAGAACTTTGTTGGCCTCCATCAGGGTCGAGACAGTCGGTTTCGACAACTGAACTTGGATTTCCCCAAGCTTTGCAGCCACATCTGGTCTGGTGTTCGTGGTGGCGTACTGCAAACTGCCAATGAGGCCTCTCAAGTTGGACATCTCTTTTTCGGAAATAGGTTCCTGTACCAGGTGTCTTCGATGTTTACCAATCTCTAGATAAGGGATCGCTTTGATGTATTCTGCTTGATTTGCTCTGATACTGAAGTCTGGCAATTGCTCAAGTTGGATTCCTGTAAACACGATTTTTCTTTGCTTATATGACCCGAAAGGTAATTTTTGACGAAGCAATTCTAAACGTGAATGAAACCAGGAATCTCCACCGCAAATGCCGTCATCCACATGAGTACCTAGAGCCCCATGCAAAATTCTTTGTCCATTCTTCCATGACTCCAGATAGTACACGCAAGGTTCAAGTGGATGCATTTTGAAGCCCAAGGTTTGCAGTTGACTGGATAGCTCTTTGTAAAATAGAAGAGGTGCATCTACTCTACCGTACGCATTTCCAATCAGAGCACAGACCTGATCATCAGGTAATTGCATGCGTTCTCGTAATTCTTTTGGGGGTTCCATTGCTAATGGGTTTTCACTATCAGCTTTTCCACGTAAGAAAGCTGTCTTGATGTCGAAGGATGAAAGAACCCATTGTTGCGATGCAATTAGCTGAAGAATGGCATGCCTGCCCTCCCTGGTTAAGGTTGGTGCATCACGATTGACCTCAGTCAGCCTGGGATCCTGATAACCTAGAACTACCAATCTGGCTTTGGCTTTTCTGGCATTGGTCTGTTCATCATCATTACATACATTTTTCCATGTCAGGACCCATCTTGACTTGAGAATTTGATCCGGATTCAAATGCTTTCGAAGTATCGGTTTCAAGGCACTTGTTTGAAGCCAACATGATAACTCAGCTTCCTTGGCAGTGTCGAAAAGCCGTCTTTCGGCTGCGGTCAGATCTTTGATCTGGACTTCGGCTCGGGCCCTTTTTCCGGCAGACGCTACCTGAGCAAGTTCTTCCGGATGGGAAGACTGAGACCACTGTAATAAATCCTGGCGAGACATTGGAACTTCTAGCATGAAACACTGGTGGTCATGATGACACATAGGCTCATCTAAAAGGGGCAAACCATCTTCGGCCAGGCAAATATCGGAGGACTCAGTGCCCGATTGGAACACATTCCATTCGTGAATCGGATCCTCTTGTAGGAAGTCACTGATCTCATAGCACGACAGAACATTCTCTGTCTCGGCTGCATCAACTGGCTCTTCTGTGGGGGTATCTAAATCTATGGCATTTTCTGATTCAAAGTTGGGGAAGTTATCAAAGGGAGGATTATCAGTTATGCTTTGATTGGGACTTATGACGGGTGTGGTTACGTTGGACGTTATGGGCTCTGGAAACAGTTCACTTTCTGGTTGGATACTGGTTTGACTGCTGATGGGAACTTCAGGAACATCTATTGGAGTACCAGGCGTGTACGTCTCATCTTGATTTGAACCTTCATGGATGCTAGGCCTAAATTCCAGGGTACCTTTTGGTCCATCCTGGGAATTCTGGAGACTCTGGACACGGTGGTTTAGAGATTCGGATGCATTTTGCCATTCTCTCAGTGATGCAGGACGCAAGCTCTCGGGTGAACAGCGCAGCAAACGGTCACCATGCGCAACCCAGATTGTGGTGGAACCATCTTGACATACCACCCTTGCAGGCCCATGCCAGCGTCCAGTTTCTCGTCGCCCAGTTGTATTTCTCTTTTTCCAATAGAGTACTAATTGACCTATCTCATAGGTTCCAGGATGCGGTTGTGACTTGCGGAGTAAAGCTCTGCGGATCGCCGAGTCATTGTCGGCAAGCACAAACATGCGTCTTGCTCTGGAACGGATGTCAAGGTTTCTCCGAAAAACTTCGCTTTCAAGGTCAGATCCATCAGCTAGGCTATGGGCTGAGGCATGTTCATCAGATGTTAGGGAAGCAGGCACCTTAGTGGCTTTTCCCAACACAATTTGCTCTGGTGAAAAACCTTGATGACGAGCGAGTGCATTCTTGGCTTGGAAACAGGACTGAAGGACTTGGTCAAGTTCTTGAACGTCTTCAATTTTCTTTTCTCGATCAAAACGATCCAACATGTTCTTGATGATTTGACCATGTCTTTCAATGCGTCCCTTCTGCCATGCTTCGGTGGACAAACGTGGCTCTATGTTCTGTTGTTGCAAGAAATCAAGCCAATGTCCAGCACGGAACTCCCCGGCGGGGTCAGAGTAAATACCGGTCGGTTGTCCGGCCCAAGACATCCACATTTCCTTGAAGACGGGCACCACGTGTTCAAGATGACGATTCTGCAACCTACGTCCTAGGTGGAATAAGGATGCTTCATCTATACAGTGGAATACCATGACTTGAAATCCACCCCGGCCTGTCCAAAAAAAACCATCAATACCCAACAACTCGTTAAATTCTTTTGGATCATGAAGCTTGGCTGGTCTCTGATGACGGAATTTTGAAGTCTCCACACATGCATCGCAAATGTACTCCTTGGCGGCTTCAATCACATGTTCATGGGCTCCGGCTTCTTTGAGGTGATGTGCTAGTCTTATGGGATCTGGGTGACCCAAATTCTTGTGCAATTTCACTAGGTCTTGTTTTTCCTGGGCATTCAGCAACCTGAACTTTGGCCCGTGAAGTGGTACCGGAGGTGGTGCCCAACCTTCACATGGAACATTGCTAGTACGCTCGTGAACTGCAGCTGGCAACCCTTGATTGCCGGACACTCGAATTGCTGTGGGCGGTTCTGAGGGAGCCATCGTCTTCTCAGCATCATCGGCTACTTCTTTTGCGGGTGCAGATTCAATCTCAGGAGAGCATCCAAACATGGTTATGATAAGCTTGCATGGGATACACTTTCGGATGCGTTGAGCTCTGGTGCTCTCATGCCAGTTTTCTAAACCAAGGTCATGAATGGCTGATGTCTCACGATGCAAACATACTGTATACCGCAAAGGAAACTGATGGGACGCTGGGGCTTGAAGTGGCACCTGAAAACGTTCCGTACCCCTGCGCACAAACATGTCTGTGATCTTCATGGTGGTTTCCAAAATGGTCTGGGCGTGACTCCATGCTGTTGAATCTGCAGGACATCGGGTGTTGCCTACGCGTGGTGCGAAGGTCTTAGCCTCCTCAAACACAGCTTGCCAACGTTCGGACGATGAACATGCTGGTGGAGGAACTTCTGGCCTAGGAACATTGGGATTCGGATCCCTCTGTGGGTGGTCGGAAGCATCATATTCTCTCACTGGCAAGGGGTTTGGCTCACTGTCGGCAACCGTTGGATTCGGATCAGACAAGCTGGATTTTCTTTTCTTGAAACCACTACCATTTGTTTTGAATCGTTTCTTGGGTCTCTCTTCTTCTTCATCATCAAAAACCATGGCATGTTCATCAGATCCTATCATGGTGTGATGAAGCTTGCAGAGTTTTCCGGCCACCATCTTGGCAAAACCCTGGCAATATGTCGCACAGAAACTGGTCAGTCTCTGGCTCTGGCCGTTGACACTGATACTACCCTCAATACGTTGATGAGAGTGTTGATTTGCACACAGGAGACCATTGAGTTCATGAAACAACTGTCGAGACGTGGTGAGAACTTGGCTTCTTTTCTTGAGGAATCGATTGGTCTTGGGTATGCGCAAACCAAAACGGCACATGTCAAAACGGGCTGCCATAGTATGCTGACGAATGAATGCGAAAGCATCCATCTGAATCAAGCTGGAACCTGCAGGCTGCTCGAGGTGGAAATGGCGTTCCAAACGGACCTGATACTCACAAATTCTTCGACATAAGTGGACATGTGGCATTTGCATTTCCTGCTTCTGGGAAATCAAATCAAACATGACTGAACTCTTACCCATGTTGAGACGATTCCAACCACTCCAGGGTCCGCATTCGGGTGCCATCCATATGTGCTCTGGCTGCAGCCTTTCAATCAGACCCCACAATTTTTGTCGACCAGCAAATGTGGCCAGATCCCCATCTTCTTTGGTAAAACGCATTGCCTTGTAACCAAGTCTTTGAACTGCTTCAGTAAGTGGACTATTGTTGTTGGCATAGATTTCCAAAAGGAAAATTCTGGAATTGTTACTGTTGGATTGAACATGGTTGATCAGGGAATCTTCCAAGTTGTTGATAGATTGTTCGAGTTGATGAGAAATTGGACTGTTGGTCTTATCTGTGACCTCGGTCTGAAGATCCTTTCGGGCGGCCAGAACTTCCGCATGGAACTGCTGAGCCTCAGGTGATGACATCATAGATCGCCCTTCGACATCCATAGTTGTCCGAACCGGACAAAGTCCTGTTGCTCCGGCATCAGGCTCGAATATCGAGCTAGGCTCCAGTGAAAGTATCCTGGGTCCTGGCGCATCACTGCCTCGAAGGACTTCCCCTTGTGCTTCCGTCCAAATGAAATCAGATTGCTTCCCCACTCTTCCAGTGTCAGATTTCCTGGAAGCGGCATCGTAGGCACTGGTGGAGCACCTCGATTGGTGGGCTCTGTCACAGGTGTCATCTGGACATTCTGTTGGATCATCACTTCTTCGATCTCTTCGATCTCTTCCCAGGTGGCCGCATGAGATATGACCGAAGGAGCTTTTCCTCGGCGCTGGGTCACTGCGGTCTGAGGCAGAGACATCAACATTGTTGTACTTCCGGCGGAAGCACCTGAGCTTGTTCCCATTGTTGGTCCACGAATCTTGCGCTCGGCTGGCTTCTTTTGGACCATGATCTCGTCTTTCAGATTTTCCAATGCCGTCTTTTGCATGTTGATCTGGTTCATCATTTCTTGCAATTGGCCATGAATCTGAGGATCGGTCTCGATCTCTGTTTCGGTGATCACTTCTTGTCTTTCCAACTGATGCACAAAGATCTGGAGGAGCAAGGTCAACAGGTGGATGATGGCCTCTGCAATCGTCTTGAGCATGCTTACCACAGGCGGCATGGGAGTCGCAGGTCTCTGAAGCACGATTCGAATTGGGCTGCGAGTCACTTGAGCGAAAACTTCTGTTTCGCTGGAATCTGAGGCCAGGTTTGTTTGATTTTTGAGACTGTAAAACCCCTTCAGTCCTACCCATTATGCTATTTTTATGGTTTTCATAACCTAATCTCTCCCCATTAGGCATTTCCGGAACTGATTTGACAGGAATGTCACTGGCGGTCTCTTGGAACATGGCAGCTTCATTTCGTACGCAAATGTCAATCATGTTGATGAGATACAAACCGGTTGGACTGGTCATGAGCTTGATGGGACCGTCTTGCACTTTTCGCATGAAGCATTGATCTGTTCGAGAATCCAACGAGCCATGTAGCATCTTGAAAGCTTTCTTGGAAAACAGAAAAGGAGTGGCTCCTGGAACCACTTCCACAGACAGCCAAAGTTTCTTCTGTTCTTTGTGTTTCAATGGCATCTGGATGGCATACATGCTGGTTAATGACTGGTTGTTTCCAAAACGGAACTTCACCTGGCTGTCTTGCTTGCGAAATCTGGCACTGATCTCTGCTGGAAGAGATTGTTGCAGTCTCTTCAGGGTGCGGTCTCCTATGATACAACGACTGGCTCCAGTATCTAAAATCGCATGGGTGCAAAAGGTTTCTAAGCTACTGTACACCTGCTCGGATGCAAAAGTCTCAGAAAAACGGCAGGACCGGTTGGTCACAGGAGCTTGGTCTGATGAAGGTTCATCAGGGCATTTCCTAGGCGGCATTTGAAATCTCTTGGACTCTACCGGATCACATGCACATTGGGACTTTCCGGAAAACCTTTGAACCCTCTTGGAATTGAAACTGGACATGCGCTGGCTCAAATTGTGAATACCACGATTCTTACACTCATGAGTTAACATGAAACATTCCGCATGACATGACTGAAACTGCAAACTGGATTCTACGGAAGGCATCACATATGCTTCATTGTCATCCTCTTCGGAAAACACCTCATCGACATCTCCAACCGTGGCGAAAACTTCCTGAGGACGTTCATCCATGACCACATTGGCAGATGCTGTCGAAGGTGGACCACCGGATTTTTCGGCACCACTGGCTAATGGGCATTCCGCTTTCCAGTGCCCGAGGGCACCGCAGCGGCGGCAGTGGCTGCGAGCAATCTTTTGAAGCAATGCATCACGGTCTTTGGATCTTTTCCCAAAACCTTTACCTTTTCCTTTTCCATATTTATTCTTTCCCTTTACAGGCCAGAATCCCCTTGATTTCTTCTTTTCAATCAACTTTGATCGTGCCTCAATGTACGTGGTCAAGGCCTCGAACATCTCTGGGGTGTCCTGCAAGAACTCCTCGAACTCGCCTTCGAAGGTGGCCACGGCCAAGGCGTCCGCATCATCCTGGGCCACTGAGGCATCAATGAACTCTTGATCAAGCTCGGGTTCTGCATCCTCAGAACTAGCATGGGTGAGATACGCTCTCTCATAGGTTCCAGAGTCATGTGAGGAAGCTGCATCGTGAGATTCAGAAGTGTCCAGAAAATTTGCATCATACACTTTGGTTCGCTGACTGACTCTTCCGGTCTGAAACTCATTGAAAAAGCGGCTGCCCAGCAAACGAAAGGATTTCACCACTGGCTTGTATTGAAGTTCACCCTCATGTTCAAGGAGAATTCTCTTTTTATCTTCTGCACTGAGAGTTGACTGCCGAAGCAGGACATATGCTTGCACCTCTTCCAATGTCGTGTTTCGTGACAAAAGTTCAGTGAAGTTGGCTTCCATACGGGCCAGGAAAGAATCATGGCTTTCATCATTCCTCTGAGTTGTTCCATACAGAGACTTCTCAAAGTATTCATAACGTTCTTCCAATTCAGTTGAACCCCACGACCCTCCAATGGCTTCTACCAAAGCGGCCACACCATCTGTTGTTTTCACCTTCAACTTGGCCGGGGGAATCTTTGCAATCTTCTTGAACGCCGTTCCTTCTATGAGAAGCGCTGCGCGAGGAGCTAACTGATCCAAGTGTTCCACAGGCCACAGCGACGCTAAAAACTGAAGCTTCTGGGAATACTCTTGGACATTTGTCACACCAGGAACAAATTTGGGAATCTGACTCCAAGGTAATTGAACTGGGCTCGGTGTCGGCTCATCGTCCGGCACAGGCGGAAGGCTACCATCACCACTAGCTGTTGGAGGCATGGTGCCACAGTCAAAACTGAAAGGATTTCCGACCTCCCTGGATCGTCCACTCTTACAGCTAAAGCAAAGTAGCTGGAGCTCGAGGCTCCGCTACCAGTGTGAATGACACAGCTGGTAGCGGAGGAATTCACCAAAACTGAATAAGCTGACCCTGTCAGTTGCAAATGAATCCAAATAGAAATGGCCCTGCCAAATGAATGAAAATGGTGGATGCCCTGCACCACCCAAACACGCAGCTGCCCCTTTTGGCACTCAAGACTCCATGGCCGTCCGACGACCGATGATCCACAGCCCTACCCTCCTCAAGTTGCCTGAACCGTAAATGGTATCCGGCATTGCAAATGGTCAAGTCACCACATGCTGACAGGAGTTGGGAACATCACATCAAGGTATAGTTGTAGATGAAATCACATATTATATTTATATATATATGTGTGTTGTGTTCACTCCCTGCACTCAACCCAGCAGCCAACTTTTACAGGCACAGTTGGCTGGCGATAAGATCAGAGACAGAAGCGAGCGCCGCCACTTCATGCAACATCTGCTTTCAGACTTCGTAGATGCAAAATAAGCATAGCCATAGATGCAGAAAAGAAGTGCATGCAACATCTGCTTTCAGACTTCGTAGATGCATAAAGCACAGCCGTAGATGCAGAAAAGAAGTGCATGCAACATCTGCTTTCAGACTTCGTAGATGCATAAAGCACAGCCGTAGATGCAGAAAAGAAGTGCATGCAACATCTGCTTTCAGACTTCGTAGATGCATAAAGCACAGCCGTAGATGCAGAAAAGAAGTGCATGCAACATCTGCTTTCAGACTTCGTAGATGCTAAAGCACAGCCGTCCATGCAACGCTTTCAGAAGATGCATAAAGCACAGCCGTTGCAGATGCATGCAACATCTGCTTTCAGACTTCGTAGATGCATAAAGCACAGCCGTAGATGCAGAAAAGAAGTGCATGCAACATCTGCTTTCAGACTTCGTAGATGCATAAAGCACAGCCGTAGATGCAGAAAAGAAGTGCATGCAACATCTGCTTTTAGACTTCGTAGATGCAAAAAGCACAGCCATAGATGCAGAAAAGAAGTGCTGAACAGTGGTGCTCATCCATCTCTAAGAAAAGGCCAGCAGCGGTAAACATGTAGCTGCGCGCAGCACTCAACCCGCTCAATGCTTGTAGATGGACAAGGCAAAATGGAAAAAATCGGCAAAAGCACCGATAGAAACTTTCGCGGCAGGAGACAAGTCAAACATGGTAATCTGAGTGGATATTTCCTGAAGGTAATGTTGCAAAGTTTCCACATTCTTTAGCCTAAGAGCCCACAGAATATCCATGATAGGTGTTCCTTCTCGATATAAATTTACAGTTCCACCGGCCCTCAGTCCGCCGGGTGTCAATCCAGTACTTAAGGGCACTTCAAGGGAAGTCATCAATTTGTTCCACCGAGTGCGGAAAGCACCAGCTGATCCAGGATATACTGGTTGGTTGCCATGCATTCCTGAAAATACAGTCTCAAGAAACGAAACAATGGACTCTTGAGAAATCTTTGCGTGCTGTACGCGGCCCATCCCGCGTCGCCCAGGCTTGGGCTTGGAAATGCGTAGAAACATTGGACCTGAAGTCTGAGCAAGGTCCACAGGAAAAACAAGGTGTCGCCTTTTTGCTTGCAAAACTTCTCCAGGACGGCAGCAGCCAAAAAAGGCAATCATGATGACACAAGCCACTCGCGTCCAGTTCCAGAAAAGAGCCAAACTAATCATGGCCTGCACCATTCGAAGAGGCAGAGGTCGCCGGTGAACGACTGGCTCCAGCTCTTCCCATCTATTGATGAGATTCCATGCGGGCTGCAAATGCCCACGAAATCCAGGGTGCATTCGCTGTGCATATACTACCAAATGTCTGAAACGAAAAAGAGCCCCGCCAGATTCATAAACATGTCGACCATAATGACCCATAATAGAACCCATCAAAGAAGGAACCAACCAGCAACTTTGAAGCACTGACTGGCCCATAGATTCCTTGATCCACTCAGCAAAACTGTCCCAAGCAGCAGACCCTATCGCCACTGTTTCCGGCCTGACCATTTCAACTTGGTCGAGCCTCCGCGGATCACGGGTAGCAGGCTTCTGCTGTCTCGGTCCAGGATTTTTAGCCTCACCGATCCTTCTATGGTCACAGCGGCATGAAAAACTGGCGCCAGACTTCAAAACGTTCAAATCAGCACAAATCGCCCATGCAAGCATGAAACACAAACCTTTTGGGTAGGGCTCTGCAAGCTTCGTCATCGAAATCTTCTTCTGTCTACTTCTGCCACGTAGAATAACATGATTATGCTGCCTATTGCACAAACGCTTTGTACCCCTCAAGCGACACGAAGTCAAAAACCGTGTCCTTTTTCTCCAAGCAGTTCCAAAAGTACAAAAATCCACTCTGAAATATTTTCTGCTCATCCCCTTCGGCAACTCAAGCCATTCAGGCTGTCGCCACAAGTAGGAACCATCTGGATTCTCAACCCAATACGAAATTCGCAAACTGATGCATAGCCTAATCATGAGTGCTAGCCATTGGGAGTGACTGTTCCCATCGGCTATCTTCTTCACCATGCCAGGTCTGATGGGCTGTATGCCTCGAGGCTCCAGAGGACTCCGCACCGCCGGTGTTATGGCAGTGGAAAAGGAAGCACAAATGGGAGCTGCAGAAAAACACAAACAGGCTCCCACCTTCAAAAGCTTTTCAATACGGATGCGAGTCGCTCCATCCAGCAAATCGCACTGAGGACCATCCAAAATGTCTACCGTGAGAATCCATGTTGCCCCTAGCTTAGAACATGCTCTAGCAAATCCTTTCTTGCCAGAATACAGGTCAATGAAGCCAGGTTGAACAGGAGGGAAACGCTCATCTGAACCAAAAATGAATTGCTCCTTGCCAAAAAATAAAAAGATGTCATAAATTTCTTGAGACCAGGGATAGGGTTCATCTGAAGGTGAAACTTCGTTGCTGACTTCAGAAGCCTTTCGACTTCTCAACTTTTCTTTTACAGAAATCTTTTGCTTGCGATGCCTTGAGCTGCAAATGGATTTGTCAAGGAGATCAGGCTCTTTCAAATTGAGCTTTGCCAAACTGTCATAGCCAGCCAACTGTTCAGGAAGCAAATCGCAGCTGGACAAAAACTCGTCAATGCCAGAGAAATCTCCCAAATCAGCATCAATCCACCATTGGGGCAAATAACAAGAAGGAGAACGCAAAGACTTTCCACGGGTGGGGTCATCAGCAGGATTGTGAGCAGAACGAACATACCCAGGGGTACTGTAAATACCATTACCCAAAAGCTGAGGAAGACTGCGACGCAATTCTTCATTAAGACACTCCGAAGCACTACGCCCTTTGCACACCGCACCGATGACCACTTGGGAATCACCACCCACAGGAACGCGCTGATCACACGCCCTTAGACCAGCAACCGCCTCAGCCTTCAAATACGCCCTCATTTCACCCACGTTGATGTGACGTTGAGACTTTGCACGACGCTTCCAGACAAGACTGAAATCCAAACAACGAGCAGCAGACTCCCAAACAGGATGCTCTTCATAGGCAACTTCGCCTTCAGGAAGTTCGTCAGCCTCAGGAAGGATACCTTTTCCCCGAAGATGACCTTTGAACGGGGAGAGCAGCTTTGTCCAACAACCCTTCGAAACACCATGCCTATGGATCTCTTCATGCATAGAACCCTTGATACAAGCAGAAACAACGGCATCCCCCCAGTTGGAAGCATCAACCATGTAGAGCTCCTCAGAGAAAGACGCGCGCAAATCAGTGACAGCAAGAGGACAAAGCACTACGAGCGACCAGAGTTCATCGACCAGACCCATTGGGAGAGTAATGATATCCGATTGTTCCCTACCGACCTGTACTGCATAGATCCAACTAAGCAAGCTCATAAGCCGTCTTCTAAAGCAGAACAGGGCAACAAAACCGCCAGCAATGACTTCCAAGAGACCGACAGAGCACACCCCTAAAGAAGCAATTTGAGCCGTTACCCAGCAAAGAGATGCCGCCCTTCCAATGTTGCCGCGGACTAATCCAGAAACTCCATTGACATTTGCGCCCCAGAAATCTGCACAGTCAACATTGTCGAAACCTTTTGTAGGGTGTGCTTGAAGATCGACTCTTTTGTACATAGCATGCATATTACTACGCCTGCGCAGCAGTTGGTCCCCAACCTGAGCATCCCACGAAACCTTTTGCATGATGACGAAGTCGTCAATGATGATGCCTCCCATAAAAGATCCCCTAGGCGCCCTACCATGCATAGTTAACAAACTGTCCCCATCCAGAGCATTGCATTGCAATGCCATAGCAAGATGCGACGTCTGAGCATAAGCACACGCGGCAGAGTCCCCCATAGCAAGACTGTTGAGACAAGCATAGACAAACTCCTCACCAAGCAAATCTTGAGGGAAACCAGCAAAATCGCGAACAAGCTTTGTAGGAATAGCCCAGTCCAAGAAATTGCGAGAAGCACGTTGGGGTCCCACTTTGAACATGTAGAAGAAGTTGGAGAGGTCGTCACCCGAAAAAAGAAGTTTTTCGTGAGGCTTAAGATGAACACCCAAAAGAGCAGATGTCGACGCCATAGTCAAAATATAATGGTCTGGCGGCACTTGTAGGAGATTAGCTGGTCTGCCGTCTAAAATCAAACGGTCAACTTCCAAATTCTTGGACACGCAGAACAAGCCATTACCGAACCCTCTGAAAACATCACTGACTTTTCTAAACACGAGTCTTCCACTTCTGTTTAGCAGATGCAACAGCTTTACTTTCTCGGTTGTGGATGCATGAATCTGCACGCGAGGTGGATGCAAACGGTCACGTTCTTGATGTAAATCTTGATGAAAAGGTTCGACAAAAAGCTTGTGAGATTCTTCGTCAAGAAACGGGGTAGGATCAAAACATGGTCTGCCATCCACCTTAACTCGAGATGCAACAATAGGCTGCGCAGCAACAGAATCACCAAAATTCATCTTCCCTATCACTTGGCCTAAGTCATCCTTCTCATGACCTTGAGTTACACAAGAGCGCTGCAGACGATACTTTTTCAGGTCACCCACAGCCGCAGTGCACATCTTGGTGAGGCAGCCGAGAACTTGTTCTTGTTTCTCCTGCTTGGCTGCAGTTCGGCCCATATCAGCCGCATGAAGTTCATCAAGAAGACTCCATGCCTCAGAGAGGCGCCGTAGTCTGGCCACTACCTCCTTCTGCTTGGAACTAAGTGGCATAGGGCCACAAATGCCAGAAGGTGGGCTTCGACCTCCCAAGTGGAGGAAATTGAGATAAGAAACTTGCAGATTCAAAAGCCTGCGAAAGCCTCTTTCCCTATCACAAATGCCCTTTCCAGCAAAACGTCTGTACGGCAGAGGCATCGGCCAAACTTGGTCCTCTTCTCTCACAGCTTGGCTATTAGCTGCTAGCCACCTTGAACACTGTGCCTTGTAAAAACGACTGAAAGGAGTCGAAGAAGCAAAAAGATCTTGATGCCAATTGCTCCAAGATGCCCAAATTCTGATGGAGGACGCCCCAGCACCAGGGATATGCTTTGGAACCCTGGCTGAAGAGTCATCACCCAACTGCACCTCGGGCAAAATGCCCTCATCGCTCGAAAGCGGACATACGCTGCCGGGCTTGTCAACGGCACCATGCTGGGCGGAGCTCTGAGCGGATTCCGGCTTCCCCCGACCGAATAGAGCCAGAGGCTGTGAGGTAGAAGAGCCCGGCAAAGGGTCACCTTCATCCACTCGTGAGTCCGCAAGTGCGTGGCCGGACGTGCCTTCGGGCAGCAAACTCATTCTGGAACTTCTTGGGGGGCAGCAACTTCGGACTGCTTCCCCTTTCCACCTTTGCCCTTCGCTTTGCCACCCGTTTTCGGTGGATGAGATGGGATAGCTGGAGCTGCTTTTGACTTCTGCTCCAACTTCTTGCGCATCTCCACTTAATTGTCCACCTCTTTCAGTCGATGGGCGAATGCATCCACCCAACGAGAGTCCATAAGTCTCGTGTGTGGCATTTCGGTGACATCGGGCAAGGCGTGAGCTTGGAAAGACGACAAGGGAGCTGGCGGCTCAAATGAGAATTCTTGAGCTAGAAGGAAGCTTCCATGATCCAAACTCTCCTGCTCCAGCTGTGCTAGTCCTAAGCAGCACCTTGCTCGGGCTTCGTCGACACATCCATTCCGGAGTGCATCGAGCACTCCACTGAGAGTCCATGTTGCCCTCACACTCCGAGCATAACCCATAATGCGTGACCGATGCTCGGCCCAGCCTCTCGCAGTGAAGGAGAGTCCCGGTACATTGGGTTGGGACACTCTGAGATCGAATTCGTCGGCCATGTTGGACTCGATGATCTCCCAGATTCGTTTTGGATTTTCTTTGAAGGTCTTTTTCAAGGCTGCAATCAAAGCGGCATGCTTCCTGGCTAAACCGCTTGGCTGCTCCACAGACCCAGATCCTGAGAGGCCTTCTAAGGCATCCTCCAAGGGGTCCAACTTGGCTTTCTTCGAGAGGTGGCCCACTATGGTCGTCAACTGAACCAATGCTCTGGCCATCGGATCCGCAGGCATGTCTTCTTGCTCTTGCTCGACTTCCATGACTGATCCATCGCCATCTGCAGCCTCCTCCTCGGCAGGGAAATCGCCCAGCTTGGCCGGTCGGCCGAGAGTTACTCGACTGATTGTTTCCAGCTGAGACCGAGGAACACCAGCTTGCAGGGCTGCAGCAACGGTCCCTGGATCGAGACCTGGAAAATCGTGAACTGCTCCCAGACCCGGAGGGGGGCCAACTGGAGGGCCTTTCACTTTGGCCTTCGCCTTGACTTTGCCTGCAGTTTTTGGAGGACTCTTGGATAAGCCGCCTGGAACTTCTTCTGCAGTGACATAGCCAGATCCTCCTCCTCCTCCGGCTCGGTGAAACTTTAACAACTCTTCTAGGCTTCCCCGAAGTTGACCAAACTGGTTCTCCAGAGCAGTCAAACGATCGGGAGGAACTTCTTCCTCGCCAGGGTGGCGAACTTGAAACTTGTCTTTCGCTGCTTCCACCAAGGCTTCCGCAAAAGGAAAGCATGGATCCCCTGAGTCCCTGTCTACAAACCCAGAGGTAGCCACTTCTTCACCAAAACTGATCGAAGGAACAAATGCCTCCGAAAGCCAGCCAATCCAGCTGTTTATAGTTTTGCCCTCAGCAGCCTGCAGACGGTCCTCTTCTGTGCTTCCACCAACGGCAACTTTGAGCACCTTGTTGATGGTGCCTGGCTTGAGCTTTCTTTTGTCAACTCTTTTGTCCCAAGCCGATGCAGGCAAAGCAACTAGAAAACCTTTCTGATCGTCAAAGGCAACTAGGGCAACCTCAAAAGTGTCCCCGCTTTCAATGTTTGGAGAAAAGCAGCCGAGGTTGAAAGCAAGTGAAATACCGTCGGCTCCTATGATGAGCTCCGCTTTGAGAAGGTCAAGCGGAGACTCAGCTTCAAATGACATTACAACTACTGCTGAGCAAGAGGCCAGGACAATCCGGCCTCTTGAACAGCAATCTTAGCTTCCCACTGCGATGCAAATCCAGCAAAGATTGAATCACCAAAATTGCTACCCACACCAGTCTCAGTGACCAACTCCCTGGCCTCAGAGAAACGGCTGAGCACACGAACAGGATTGAAAACCTGTCCGCGAATGGATCGCACCACCACGTAGAGCCGGTTCTGGAGTTTCACACGGCTTCTGCCGCTATCACCACCAGGAAGATTGGCCAAGCAGCGCACAAAGAAGCGCCCTGTCTGCTCAGCAGCAGAGGTCCTTTCACGATCCGAGGTCAGAGGAGCTGGAGCAGCTTTGGCGGCAACTCCAGCAGGCAAACCACGGACGGAGCCCCCGTCTACCAACTCAAAATCCTCAACACCAAGACCTTCCACCTGGGCCTGAAGCCTGTCCAGTCGGTCAGCCAAACCCACCAAGTCCTCACGGATGGCAACGAGCTCGGCTAGAATGCCAGCTCGGGTGCCACTCATCCAAGGACCCTGTAGAGCTTGCCGTTCAATCCAAAGGCAGCAATCCTGGCTTTCACTGCTAGAGTCAACCACTGTTTCACCAGGACTAGTAATTCCAGCAGAGGCCACAAAGCAAAACCCACCACAACTCCACACCAGAAGTTGATAGGCGGAGGCTCAGGGCAAACCGGGCAGCTGAAATCCAAAGGCAAGCTAGGTGGCGGAATTGGTCCCGGGGCCTGAGTGAACAAATCCCTTAGGAGAAAGAAAAGAGTGGACGAAATCGAACCGGTGGCTGCCGAAATTGCCACAGGATGCCTGTCCATCCAAGCTTGATCCTAAGAAACTGCATCCATGACCAAAACACATCCAGAGCATAAATTATATATGTGTATTGTATGGATATACTGTAACATATACATATAATTACATTAATATGCATGAACATTACGTTAAGCTCTTTGCGTTTGCGTTTGTACTGCTGACATGACTGCTGCCTTTTAGGCACCTCCATGGTCCTCATCAAGATCCATGATGTTTGCGAAAGCCATGGCAATACATGGTGATTTTCTGCTATGTTAGTTTACCAGAGGGTAACCGCTAAGAGGTCTAAGAGTTCTTTGGGGCTTCTATCATTTTCAGAAACTTATCCTGTGCGTTCACACACCTTCGCACTAGACGTCCGAACTAGCCTTTGCGTTGCCGCAGCCACTTCGCACCAAGTACATGACACAGTTGACAAGATCAACAAGATCCATGATTTTGAAACCTAAAGTACAACTCCAGCTCAGATTCAACAATCCGCAGCCCCGATCATCATCTCTTATTTTCCCTTCAGTTTTTCGTGCCTTGCGGGCTGATGTACTAGGCTCAAAGCAAATAAATCTGAACACAAAACGATTGATTTATCACGATGGGACTTGACACCAGGACCTTTTTTCGGAGCCCATCTGGCTCGGGGAAGTGGACTCTGCCTTTCTTCCTTTCGGCTGTTCAAACGTCATAGAAACTATCCTGGATCAACCCTGTCATAGCCGTCATGCCCAATCGAATCATCTCTGAAAAGCTGTAAAAATGAATCAGCCCATCCACCTCGAATCTTTTTGTCATCATTATCATCCGTATCCAAAATTCCATCATAATAATATCCCATGTCTTCCATTTTCTCATCCATATCAATTCATTCAACTATCATTGTCATCCACAATCAAAACTCCAGTCACCAATACGGATGATAAAACCATAATTGTTCAAATCATGATATCCCATAAAAAAAATAAAAAAAATCACATTACATAACAACATTCATTGCATAGCCATCTTCCTATCTTCATTGATCAACACATTTTTTTTAAACCACTCAGAACTCATCCCAGCCTCCAGTGGATCCAGTGGTTTTGCTTCCGCTCCATTGATCACTTCCATCACTTCCACCATGGCCTCCAGGGCCAACTCCTCCGCCTCCGCTGAGGCATCCACACCCGTCTCGGAGGCCGAAACGTTTCGGCCCGCGTCGAAGGTCTCGGAGGCCTCCTGAAACGGCCAGCGTTTCGGGGAACCGGGGAAAACCTGGCCACCGTGGTCTTCATGGTGTTCAAAAGATGTCAAAACTCCAGTTACAATGATGTTACAATGATGTTGATGTCGAAAAATTGATGGGCAACAAAAATTATCAAAAATTGCTTCGAAGATTTCGAATTGGAGTTCCCATCGATTGTGAGAATTACCCCATATTTTGGGTGATACCCCAACTCATCACCAACCAGCAGGGGTTTTGAACACTGGTCGAGTGGAAAGAGGTGATCTGCTCGGCGAACTCACATGAAATCAGCCGTGTTTTCCCCAACTGTGGATAGTAGCTTCATTTACCTATAGACTGGAGCAACCCTGGGATCAATGGTTTAAAGTCGTGATACCCAGGACGCACTGAACAAAACATTCAAAACCAGAGTTCATAGGGAAAAAATGCTTTGCTGCAAATGATTTTCCCACAAACCAATCCATTGAATCAAGTTTTAATGAAAAAAACCTGAGACAAGAGGCAGCTGGGATTCTCGAAAAGGGAAATATGCAGACTTCGAAATGAACTATGAACTATGAGAGCGACATGAGAAACGCTGAAACCTAGGGAGGTTGCTGAGATGGTAATCTGGCCGTCACTGGCGCTTGTGTTCCACTGTTTGCACCCAATGGAAAACCAGCCTGGATTGCACTGATGTCACGCGATGTTTTTCCCGGCGCCACGTTAGTATGTTGTTTACATTCATTTAGCATCATTTGATATCATTTGGGGGTTTCCATAAATGGGGGTACCCCTAAATTAGGGCCTAAATCATCCATATTTCATAGGATTTTCATGGATTTTCCCTCATAAACCATCCATTTTGGGGTACCCCCATTTAGCTCTAGATATTGGTCCCCTTAATGGGGTATAGGACCTGAAGCAAAACAGCCAGCCGCCTCTGGAGACTCGTCCTTCACCTGATTTGCCCAAAGCGATGCATGCTGATTTGCCCACACAAAAAAAACAGCCCCTTTTCGATGGGCAAATCAAATAATTCAAATATGAAAATAGTGATACAGTAGACGACTTTTTTTTCATCATTTTGAATAAAATTTTGGGAGTTGATGTAATTTATCTATGGAGACCTTGGCACTTGGATAGGAAAACCCATAGGTTTTAAGCCCCAGGCTGGGGCCTCGTGACTGAAGCTGAAATCGCTCAGGGATGATCCGGGCGATCCTGCGATTTGGCCAGGAATGATGCAGTGCTGGCTGCATGTGTATATAATGATATGGGTTTGTTGGAAAATTAGGTACCCCCAATATCAATCTGGCTGGTGGTTTTAACATGTTTTAACCATCTTGAAAAATATGAGTCAATGGGAAGGATTGTCCCATATATTATGGAAAATAAAAAATGTTCCAAACCACCAACCAGTCAATGAATTATAATCGCTATAATCAAAGGACCTGGGTTGAGGAACAGTGTCCATCAGTGTCCAATATATTCTGGTCGCTTCGCGACGACAACCGCGCGCACCAGAGTGTTAGCTACGGAGTTCCAAGAAATAAATCCATATGTTCTATGTTGGGCGCATGTTGGGAGTATGTTGGGCCCATGTTGGCTCTATGTTGGGCCGTGTTGGGCACATTGATGGGCCCATGTTGGGCCCATGTTGAGCCCAAGTTTGGCAACTTCGCCGATTTTAGGTCCCTTTGAAAAACGTGCAAAACCATAGGATTCTAGAGCAATAATGGCACCCTCCAAGCTAAAGCTAAAGCTTCTGGATCATGCGTGCCAACAAACAACGTCTCAGCACCGTTGGTGCCTGCAGATTTAAGGTTAGAGTCCACTATGGGAAATCCTACTGACCAGTAAGGGACGACACACGGTTTGAACACTGCTCCTATATCCATCTATCTATCTATCTACCTACCTACCTATCTATCTATCTATCCATCTATCTATCTATCTACCTACCTATCTATCTATCCATCTATCTATCTACCTACCTACCTATCTATCTATCTATCCATCCATCTATCTATCTACCTACCTACCTACCTATCTATCTATTTATCTATCTATCTATCTAATCTATCTAATCTAATCTAATCTAATCTAATCTAATCTATCTATCTATCTTTCTATCTATCTATCTATCTAATCTATCTAATCTAATCTAATCTAATCTAATCTAATCTATCTATCTATCTATATGTTTTTCAGAGATGGCAACAACAGTTGTCCAATTTTAGCTGACGACTCCTGACGACTCTGACGACCTCGATCGCTGACGACTCCTGACGACTCCTGACGACCCCTGACGACCCCTGACGACCCCTGACGACCCCTGACGTCCCCTGACGACCCCTGACGACCCTTGACGACCCCTGACGACCCCTGACGACCCCTGACGACCCCTGACGACCCCTGACGACCCCTGACGACTCCTGACGACTCTGACGACCTCGATCGCTGACGACTCCTGACGACTCCTGACGACCCCTGACGACCCCTGACGACCCCTGACGACCCCTGACGTCCCCTGACGACCCCTGACGACCCTTGACGACCCCTGACGACCCCTGACGACCCCTGACGACCCCTGACGACCCCTGACGACCCCTGACGACCCCTGACGACCCCTGACGACCCTTGACGACCCCTGACGACCCCTGACGACCCCTGACCGACTGCCACAGGAGATCTTTGTCCGTTTTGACGCCCCTGTCTCTGACCTTTGTTCGTGTGTTGAACGTATTGGTTTGTAGGGTGGATGGGCGGGAAATTTCAACAATTTACCCCACATATTCTGTTGAGCGTATTGCTTTGTGAGGTCGAAGGGGGTTAAATCATGTTAAATCTATAACAATGACTCATATGCTAAACCTATTGCTTTGTAGGGTCGAGGGAGATAAGTTTCAAAAATGGCTCAAGATGCCAATGTTCTTCACATGTTCAACATATTGGCTTGCTGTAGGAGAAGGAATTAACGAATATAAGAATGATTACATTTCATTTTGTTCATATATTCAACGTAATAATTTCCAGGGGAAGGAAAAGACACCTTAAACATGGTTCATGATGCCAAGTTGTTTTATATGTTGAACGTAGTGTTTTGGTAGGGGACAGCGGGGAAAAAACATAACAATGACTCAAGATTCCAAATTGGTTGATATGTTGAGCGTAGCGTTTTAAAAGGGATCGGGGGAGATGGAGGGAATACATTCAAACTTCAAAACAACGACTCAACATGTCAACTTTGTTCATATATTACAGGTACTGCTTTGTATTTTGTGGAGTCGACGAGAGGTTATAAATTGCAAAAATAACCCCACATGTCAATTTTCTGCACTTGTTCAACCGTTTGCTTTGTAGGGTCGAGGGGGGCTCAATTTTAAGAAAAACTCAACGTGTCAACTTTCACCGTAAACAAAACTCGAAGTGTCAACTTTCACCGTTTTTTTTAACGTATGCTTTGTAGGGTCGAGGGACTGTAAATTTCAAAAATGACTCAAGATGCCTTTCTTTCCATGTGTTCAACGTATTGTCTTGATGCAGGGGAAGGCAAGGAACATTTTGACATAAGTAAAGATGCCATGCTGGTTCATACACCAAACATAGGGTTTCGTAGGGGACAGGGCAGGTAAATCCAAAAGAATGCATCAACATGTCAACTTGATCCATATGTTGAATGTATTGCTGTGTATGGTCCAGTGGGCGTAGATTCCAAACATGACTCGAAGTTCCAGTTTTGTTCGTTCAACGTCTTGCTTTGTTGTAGGGGAAGGTAAAGACATTTCAAACATGACTCAGGATGCCAAGTCGGTTCATATGTCGAACAAAGTGTTTTGTAGGGGGCCGGAAGATAAATCTATAGCAATGACTCAACATGTCAACTTTCTTCA
>CAMXCT020003985.1:0-48673 GCA_947184155.2 Cladocopium goreaui
TTGCAGTAGGTCCCACAGGAACCCCAGGAGCTGCAACACTCGGCCCCACAGGAACTCCAGTTGATGCCACACCCGGTCCCACAGGAGCTCCAGTTGGTGCAATCGGAGCAGCAGTCACAACATTCAACTGCGTCAACGCAGTCACCATCCTGTCTACTGCCGATTCGATGCCTTTCAGATACTGCAGTGATTGTTCATGCTGCGAGCGTCTTTCTTGCTTGATTTCGTCCAACCTCCTGTTCCCTGTATTGATCTTGTCGTTCAAATCACGACAAAGCTCTTTCAGCGTTGGATTGACTTGGGATTTGCTCCCAGTCACCTGCCAGCTGATATTGTTCATGGACGTCGAGTGCTGTTGCATCGATGTTAGGAAGTACTTGGCGGACACTTGGTCCACTCCTAACTGAATGCAGAGAGCATCTATTTCCTTTTGGCCTGCTGCAAACTTTCATTGGTACTGTCCAAAGTGGACGTCGAGGCGGTGAGGCCAATCACAACGTCTTTCACAACCTTCACCAATCCACGAATTTCCTTATGAAGTCGGCTCTTCTTTGCCGGCGGCTCATCACCAGTTTCAGCTGCACGTTTGTCGGCTGGATCCGCAGCTTCCGCATCTGAGCTCGGCAAACTTGCCGCTTCATCACGAGGGGACGGCTTCGGCGAAGCTTTTGGAGATGCAACACCTTCCACGTGCGTGGGTGTTGCTCCAGGCACTCCATAGGGCACGGCTTCTCCAGTTCCCGGCGCCCTTGAGCTATTTGCCGTCGCATTTGCGGCATCCGGAGTTTCAGCCACCGTATCGACCTTTGGAACCTCCGTCGAGGTGTCAACGTGACTGCCCATCTTCCAAAGAGAGTGAAACAGACGGCGAAACGAAAAGCAGTTGATCTTAGATCCAGAATGCTATTGGCAACTGTGCTAGATTACAAACAGTAAAACACGGCTCCCAGCATTACCTAGACGGACAGCTTTTCGTACGGCTTCACTCTACTTACCAAAAATGAAAACCAAACCACATGTTCCAAAACAAAACAGAAAAACGAGAGTTTCACTGGTTTCACGTTTCGTGGTGTTGTTTCAAAAACGTGTCGTGGCATGACATGCAAACGAAAAACTTCCAACAACTGCAACCTGAGTGTCAGCATGTAGCGCTCCATGTGCACTTCAGAAATTACAGTTAGACAGCGAAAAGTCCGAAACGAGTTCACATCACCTCACTAGTCAACATCGTCCAACAATGCTCACCAGTCGCACATGACAAAGACTGACCAAAGAACCGAGACGGAAAAGGCCAGGACACCGTCACGGAAAACAGAAAAAACTCCAGCAAACCATCCAGACGGGACAACAGAAGTACTCAAGGTCCACATCCGCCGATTCGCAACAAAAGAACAGTACAAAGTGAAAACTGTAGGAAGGTTCAAAGACCTTCAGTTGGAGCAAACTGGATTCCAGGCGGTCACCTGCGATTCCAACGTCTATCGAATTCAAAACCTTAGCGAAATGCCGTTGAGTCACAAGCGAAAACAAAAGTTCCTTAGCAAAGTGCCTCAGTGGAACAGGCTTGTGTCATGCAATTCGTTCGGAAAATTTCAGGTTTCAGGTGCTACCGACCCCTCCAACAAACTTGACATCATCTCCCCTTCTTCGGCTAGCTAGCAACTGCAGCCTACGCTGAAAGGTACGGATCCATGACAAGCCATTTGTGTCGAGTCCTGGCACCAAACCTACCTCCTGTTCGAGGTTAATCAGCATATCCCTAGTCTTAAATGACTTAGTCAAACCATCACTCGGGTTTTGAAGTCCAGGGATGTGCTCTAGCAAAAGGCGTTTCTTTTTCACCAGCATTTGAATGTACTTCGCGCGAAGTTCTATGTGCCGGACGCGTCGCAGCAACCCTTCCATCGAGCTAATGCTGATCGCGGCCGTTGCATCGTTGCGCAAAACCAACTGGTAAGTCCCTGTTGTACACTGCGGGGTTCCCAGAATGGTCAGCGGAATCCCATCCAAAATAGATTCCAGCAACATGCCTAACGATACCAACTCCTTCGAGTTTTCGGTCATCGCGCACAACTCCGCCTCTGCACTACTCAAAGCTGGACATTCCTGTTTTCTAGAAAACACCTTGATGCAGCAACCTTCGAACATCAAGACTCCCCCTGACACGGAGGCCACATTCCAAGACGCGTCGCAGAAACCAACAACGCTTCGCGGTCCTACGCTTGGCGATCCTTCCGGAGAAGGCATGGTCTGCACGCGGTGAAGGCGCGTCAACAACCAATGCAACAGTGCACGCAAACAAGCTTCTGCTGCACCTGATGGTTTCGACTGGAATCGCGCAAGGTATGAAACTGAAAAACACAAATCTGCTCTGGACAAAGCGGCCCACGCCAACTGTCCCAGAACCCTGCGATACCGTGCTTCACCCTCCGCTGTCAAAGGCGTGTCTTCACCCTGTTTCTCGCGATCTTTGTAGATCTCTTCCAGCTTTGGCGGTGTCTCATTCGGTTTCAACTTCTCGTGCCAACTGTCGATGACCCCTGTCATATAGGCTTCACTTACCCCCAGATTTAAGGTGGATTCCCCATCCCTTTCTCGATAGATGGTTCTCCCCAAAAACTGTAGGACACCTTTCTCAAGCGCTAGAATCCTTCCAGTAAGTTTTATTCGCCAAATCTTCTGCAACTGTTGCAAGAACGATTCACCCTCTTGCGGACTTTCAGCCGCGACGAGTAAGTCGTCGACGTACACCAGCACTAAAAGCATTCCATTGGGCGTCTGCAACCTGAATAAAGTATTAAAGGTGTCTTGACCTCCCATGGAATATACCACCCGCTGCAATTCGAGAAACCACAACAGTGGGGCTCGCCTAAGCCCATTCATGGCTTTCCCTAGCCATGCGATCACTCGACATCCCTTGATTGTGAGGTTCGCCGGAAGTAACACTAAGTCACAAGCTTCAGCTTCCACTGGCGCATGCATGAACGCCACAGAAACATCAGCGGTCAGCAAACTGAGATCTTTCACCACGGAAACTGCAAGCACACAACGAAGCCCGTCCAACGACGACGTTGGAGCGTAGATCCCAGCATTCAAAGCTGAGGTCCCTCCCGTAGCGAAGTCTCGAACTACAAGGCGACACCGAACGATTTCTGAGGTCTTTTGGGTCAATACCCAACGTGAGGTCAAGACCGTGACTTGTTTCTCCTTAGCAAGTGCCCGGCCATCCCGTTCTACAAGGCAGCGCCCGACCTTAAGTCTCTCAAGCTGCTGTACCTCAGTCTTCATTCCCTGCTTCACCTGTTCAAAGTCCAAAGCAGCTCCAGTGAGCTCGTCAAAAGAACTTTCAGGAATGTCGACTCGAACCTTTTGACCTCCAAAGTCCTCTTCAAAGAAATCACCATTTCCCTCACCAACAGGGAAAACACAACCAGACTCTCTCAAACAAAAAGTGTTCCACACATCAGCTTGTGTTTGAAGAATAAGGTTGTTCAACCACGCATCCCCTTCTTCCTCCTCAGATCCTTCCCCTTCTGAACCCTCATCGACCCTGTCGATCGTCATGGGCTCAGGACCTTCACCTACCTCACCTGCATCTACATCCATGCCATCAGCTCCATCTGCAATGGGCTGTGGAGACACCTCTTCCCTTGGGAAAACCGGTGGATCCAACTCTGGTGGAAAATCAGGTGGTGGTAAAGCCTGTTCTGCCTGTGGCGCCTCAAGACGTGGTTCTGGGAAGTCCTGTGGCCTGACGCCTGCCAAAAGAGGAAAAAGAGATTCAACATCATACTGGAGAGGTTCCTTCAGTTTGAAAGAGTGACCTTTGATCACCTCACGATACCCTTCAGCATCAACAGAAAACGGGTACCCCAAACAACCTCCACCAGTCACATACCTCATGCCGAGAAAATGGCACAACACCAAACACTGACCAGGCCATTTTGCAGGGTGAATTGGTTTCAAAAACCCAACTGCCCCAAAAGGATAAGACCTAGGTGCCTGACCTCCCCGTTTTTCTCTCAAACGTTCTAAGGGGGTGCTCCCAGCCTTTCCCTCACAGTATGCGTTGTACGTCCTGTAGACATGTCCCACCAAATATCCCAAAAGGGGGGATTCCAACGCAATCCTGGCATTGCAATGGCGTTCAAGTGCCAACCAGTTGGCATAGATCCCTTCTTTCATGATGCAAACGGCTCTCTCGATGCCTTTTGCCTGGGGTCTTGCCTCTGAAATGTTTCTCCAGTGATAGCCTCGTGCTGAACTAGCTGCAAGGCCTCTTTCAACCAAAGATTTTAGTGCTGCCTCATTGTCAGTAGCTACTTCTACAGACAACCCTCCAACACCAATCTCATTGAGAACTGCTGCAGTGGACTGCACGTCACGTTCTTTATCACCACCACAAACCACCATGCCAACCATCCCAGTGTGAACCATCAACAGGACCAGAACTTTCCAATGTTTCCCTGCTACAAAAAGGAAATCAGCAGCAAGACTGTGTTTCATGCTTATGCCCTACTCTCCTAGCAGGTGTGCGTCCTCTTGACTGCACGCAATCATCACATCCCCTGTCATAAGGCCAATGGCCCCTGCACTCATGTTCCAGCCTGAGACGTCCATCACCCAATTCAGGGACACTGCACTCCAGATCTGATCCCTCTGGACCATCTGGTGTGTCTGGGCGTTCTGGCAAACCAGGTTCATGGGGACCCCAACCCTCCAAATCTTCTGAATTGGCAAGTGATGGGGAACCAACTTCAGAAACCTCACCTGCCTGAGGTCCATCACTGTCATCAATTTCATCCTGTGTCAAGTCCTCAACCTGAGGAAAACCACGCATCATCCTGAAACAAGGGTCCACAAACGTCCAGTCACACCTGCATTTCCGATCAGATTGACCTGAACCTGTCCTCCCTTCATGGTATTTCCACTCCATGCATTAAGATGTGCCATGGTCTTCTTGACAAAACTCTGCAACATCACAACATGACATGTAATCTTATTTCCCCCACAAAACCAGGATCGATTGAGACCATCCCAAGAAGGTGGTGGAAGTTTCGATTGTCAAATTAATACCCATATAATTAGATATTAATTTTTAAGACGTACAGTCGTGATGTACAGTAAGTTGAATTTATGTAAGTATATCATTTACATAAACAAAACTTACTACAAGTTACTACAAAAAACGCAGTTGCCAACGCTTCGAAAACGAGAAACAAGTGCACCACACTCGGACTTATTGTTGATTTCCTTTTTGCTTCCAGAAATTGCACTGTCGGGGGTCTAATCCAAAGCCGGTCGTGGTTCCAGCTGAGCTTGTCTTTGGTGCATTGGATGGGCCATGATTCCATCATTGTCAAACGTTGACACAAAGTGATTTGATGCTAAGTGTCAGAGCACCCGATGATTCCCCAATTTTTGGGTGGGAATGAAAAACGGGGTGGGTGAAAAAATTGCCCTTACTTAAAAGGGACTCCCGCCCTCCCGCCACTTGATTGGGAAAAGCCACAGCATTACAAATGATGATGTGACATGTGAAGGATGTGCTTGCTTCCAATGGATTCTGAATGCCACATCGAAACATTAAAAATTGAAATGGGAAGTTGAACGCCAAGTTGTTTGCGTCACCACATTTGGTTGGATGTTTCAACCCTTCACAAACTTTGTTTACCACCGAAAAGGGGAATGTTTCGTTTTGATCCTTATTTGTGAGGCTTCACAAATTTTTGTTTGGAGAAATAAGGCTTTCATCTTTTTTCAAAAGAGTGACATCTTATTTCCCCCACAAAACCAGGATCGATTGAGACCATCCCAAGAAGGTGGTGGAAGTTTCGATTGTCAAATTAATACCCATATAATTAGATATTAATTTTTAAGACGTACAGTCGTGATGTACAGTAAGTTGAATTTATGTAAGTATATCATTTACATAAACAAAACTTACTACAAGTTACTACAAAAAACCGCAGTTGCCGACGCTTCGAAAACGAGAAACAAGTGCACCACACTCGGACTTATTATTGATTTCCTTTTTGCTTCCAGAAATTGCACTGTCGGGGGTCTAATCCAAAGCCGGTCGTGGTTCCAGCTGAGCTTGTCTTTGGTGCATTGGATGGGCCATGATTCCATCATTGTCAAACGTTGACACAAAGTGATTTGATGCTAAGTGTCAGAGCACCCGATGATTCCCCACTGCGACTAGTGCTCTGGCAGGACCAACTCTGCAAGCTCTCGATTAGGCTCGCTGCTTAAGCCGAGGTGTTTCGAAGCACGCCCTCGAAAGTTCTTCCGCGGGTTGCTGTGGCTTGCAAATCCCACGAACTATGGAGGGAAATGGCAGGACTGATGCAGACCTTTCAATGTCACGTGGACATGTCGGATAAGCCCCAATGGGATGGTTGGTCTGCTGGATTGCCACGTTGGCAATTCCTATAAGCCAGCCCGAAAACGGCATTTGCATTCAAAATTTGCTTATTCATCACAAAATTTGTACCCAGGGAGGCCGAAGAGCTCGCAGAATGGAAACTGATCTCGATGCCACGCTGTCCGAACGATAAAATATTGTGCTTCCGTGAAAAAACTTAACCTCGCTCTGATGTAACGTCCCTCGCTTTGTTCGAGTTCATATACTGAAAATTTAAATAGGTTGAGCCACAATTTGATTCGCAATATAGATTTGCAGCATACAGCTGAAAGATCGTTCCCTCCATGGAAGGGTCCTCCAGGTGTAAGGTGCACACCAAACTCCTTTACCCCTTGTGGAAATCCGTCGGCAAAAAGGACAACGTAGGAGCAGAAGCAACGGGGTGTAGTCTGTTCCCCTAACTACGCCCACATTCCAGCAAGCGTCCAGGAGCAAATGGTCTACACCCAGCCCACGGGGCAAACGTGCATCCAGCGAAGTTCTTCATACAGGCCAAGACCGGACATCCAAAAGAAGGCAGTCAGTACCGTGTCCCTGACCAACACTGGAAGACTTGCATCTGTCGAGGGGCAAGGCATGCCTCCAGACTGCTTCAGCAGAATGCCACCGATGCTCTCCGCCAGACGACGACTCAAGTCTAAGAGCGGCCTTTTTGGGTCGGTCTTCCAGAGTGGCCCTCTGGGAGGTATCCTCGAATCCGGACATACCACCGGGACCAACCGCACGGCTATACGCATCTGTAATGGAGAGGCCAAACCATCTTTCGGACCGTAATCCCACTGAAACGATGCCACACTCAATTGTAAACGAATCTTCCAACTGCAAGGTTGTCCTATGTAATGGCCAAAGGGAAGTAGGAAGCCGTAGTTCAACACTTGTTCCACTGAAATTCACGCCAACAAATTGCAATGAAAAGTTTGAAGGCCCTCGTCTCATCAACGTGGCACTGCTGTGCGGTTCGACCGTCAGGGGTCGGCGCTCAAAGTCACCTCAATGTGGGGTGATTGCTTTCGGAGCACAGCTGAAGGGAAAAAAATTTCCCTCAACTCATGGGGGGCAGGTCTTTCCTTCAGCGAGTACCTTGTGCACGCTCCAAGTTCTCCAACCTGGTGCGGAGACTGGTCACCTCGTCGGAGAGTTGTCGAATGCGACGGTCTTGCTGAGCTCGGTCTGTCTCACAACTGTCAAAAAATTCCCAGGATGAAATATGCCTGATGAAGAATACTTTGTAATCCCTCGCGTCGTCCTTGTCGGAGCTCTTCACATGGCAGGATTTCAGGCCTCCTTCGATGGCTCCGGCCAAATCCTCTGACCAGATTTGTATTGACATGTTCAAAGGAAGGTCTCCCATCTTTGTGGTCATTGGGAGCGGTTTTCTCGACTGAAAAGAGTAAACTCGAATCTCGCTTGACCTCTTGTTAGAGATCCTGGCGAGGAACTGCGACAATTGGAGTCCGTCCTCCGCAGCGACCCTGAAACCCGAGTGTCTGCGGGGTGTGGGTTCCGAATCTTCGCTGTCAACATCCAGGTTCTCTCGGGGCGTCAGCATTGTGAAACGACTTCCTCGAGCTTGGTCCGGACATTCACAACGCCTAGAGCTGTAAGCCCACATTTAAGAGAAGAGAAGCTGGGTGTTAATGTGACAACACATCACAACAGGGCCATTCCGAATTCCAGGGTATACCTTAGGTAAATCTCAAACCTATGCTCTTTAGCAAGGTATTTGGATACCTTTTGCACATACGTATACGCATGTGCCAAACATAACGTCAAATCACACATAAGTAAACCCATCCAGCCACATTGGAAACACATAAAGAAACACTAAGATCAAACGTCAAGCAAACACATGAAAACACAATTCATTACATATAAAAACACATACACTAACGCATATGCAAACATATCTCATATATGATGTTGGCAATGTTCACATATGAGTCGTCATATCACTCACATCATCATCATACAAATTTTAAAAAAAGATAATGTCATAGTTATGAAAATTAAAGATGTAAAATGCAAGAAGTCTGAATGCATCGGTGATGAGTGATAGGCATCGGGGATCAGTGATAAGTGATGAAGTGCAAAAACGGTTTCGCACAGCACTGTCAATAAACACATTTTCCAACTGTCCCTCAGCTGGGTCGGTCTTTGCGTTGATGGGAGCCTGTGCTGTTGCATGGTGCTGCGCTCAATTTCCACTATTTCCATTCGGAATCATCATTGATTCAAATCGTGACATAAGATAAGAGATATATATAACTGATACTGATATAACATATGGGTACTCCATCGCTGACACTCAACCTAAACAGTAACCTATGGCATACCGGTATACACATATGCATGTGCAAGTATATATGAGTGAAATGTAGTGTGTATGGCATTGTGTAATAGCGTTTATGTATATGTTTAAGATCTTATTTTTGAAAAATAAGGTCTTATACATATGTCTTGCCTTATGTGTTTGTATATGTTTAAGATCTTATTTTTGAAAAATAAGATCTTATACACATGTCTCTGCTTATGTATTTGTATATGTTTAAGATCTTATTTTTGAAAAATAAGATCTTATACGCATGTCTCTGCTTATGTTTTTTTTAGTGTTTATGTATGTGTATAAGATCTTATTTTTGAAAAATAAGGTCTTATACACATGTGCTGACACATGTCAACATTGACTTGTACACTAAGCGCGCGCAAGCAGGCACATGTACGCACACATGTGGGTACATATGAGTACACATGAGACACATATGACACATATGTGTAATGTAAATGTAATACATGTGTTTGCATATGTGCTTGCATATGTGTAATTATGTGTTTGCATATGTGTAAACATATGTATAAGATCTTAAAATTGCAAATTTTTGAGAAAATAAGATCTTATACATATGTTGGCACATATAAAAACATAATTAACACATATGGCAACACTAACCAACACAAACACATACACAAACAAAACATATGCAGTGCGCAAATCAACATGCGATTTGATATGTGACGGTATGCGCAAGACATGCGCCGCCTTTTGCCTAAGCTTGTGTTAATACATGTGTGTCCACATGTGCATCTGTAAATGTTCCTGATGTATCCTGTAGTGTTAAGCTTTGTGTTCATATGTGTTATAAAAATGCACTGTATGTGAAATACATGTGTTGAACACATGCCTGACACATAAGGTGCACATGTCTCTTCACATATCTAACACAAGTCACCCACATAGCACACACATGTCTCGCACATATACCAACATTGACAGTACATATGTGAAACATCATTTCCCGGTGTCACTGCACATGCCAAAACCTTCAATGTCGATTGACCTGCGCATGGTCCATGGTCCATGGTCTTAAGTTCATATATCTACATATCGTTTTCACACTCTATGTTTGTCAGACATGCTTTCACTTTCTGCAGCAACCAGCTTCAAAACAAACCGGCCAAATCAAACGACCGTTCCTGCTGATCATGACAAGGACGATGATAGTGATGATGATGATGGTGATGATGATTACTGTGTCACGCTACTGCAGCACATCGTTATCATTATCGTCAATCATAGTAACATCAATCATATCATCATATCATATCATATCTCTCTGACTGACCTTGTGCCTCCCGCCCTGTGCCCTAGTCAGGGACCTGTAATGCGACGAAGGGCCGCTGTGGTGTTGGCAAGCGGCGTTTGCGTTTGTTTGTGTTTAACATGCGTTTGCACTTGTGAACCTCTTATGTCATCCTATGTGTTGTTATGTGTTTGGCTATGCGTCGGCTTATGTTTGCTTTGATGTTTGCTTGCGCGCTGTCTTGCGTTAGCATGTGCAACCATATACGACATGTCTTACGTATGTCACCCACATCTACATGTACATGGCAACGTCATCTCTCTAAAGAGCATTAGGAAACCATTGGTTTGGGATCAAGCTAAGGTATACCTGAGTTACTGTGTGACACTTGAGTCGCCTGTCAATCAAAAACTGTCGAATAAAAAACCAGGCAACAGAACATGGAATTTCTGTCGGCAGAGACTAATCTCCTTATTCCATGGGGTCTCACAAGATTAAGTGTCCGAGCAAGTTGCAAACCTGCCTGTGCAAACATGCTACCCGTTCCTTTAGTGGGAGGTGAGTTTCACTTCGAGGATTTGACCCAATGAAAAGATCGGGTTCAATGTTTAGCACCAAATTATCCAAACAAATGATGTGAGTAACCGTAAAATTTCACGTTGAGAACAAAGTTCACATTGGGAAGTCCTCGAGGGTCCAAGATCCGAAATTTAAAGGCGCTAACCAATGAATCCAATGGTTTCTGAAATACCTGGATGCTTTCAGAATCTCAGATCCAAGTAATGGCGCCCTACTTTGGATCCCATGGTTGCCTGAGATTCTTGAGTTGCCTTCAGGCGTCCCGACTGACCCCCGAGTAAACTGACGGTTGAAGGCAAACTTTCTCTGGACTACATGATTGTCCTGCTTAGAGGTTTGTACCTTCCTGAGTGATACACTGCATTGTCACGGCCCGAAAAAATATGAAGGGAAGCCGAAAATGGTCAGCACATTGTGAAACCTGGAAATTGTACCATGAAATCGTCTCACTGTTAAGCGCAAATAAACTTCCTGAGTCGACCATAAATGCCCGGTCTGTATATAGACATGAGGAAGGTTAAAATGTCCACCTCCCGTCGAGCTCGATGTCCGCCGACAGATGTGATGCGTCCAAATTCGCGTCCTCTAGGAGGGCGATTTGTAAGGCTTGGCACACCAAATAGACCTGCGATTTTTCGCCTTCCAGAATGATCATCTTGTTGAGCTTTTGAAGTTGGTCCAGTGCATTCGACAAGAAAAGCTTGTGTTTCCGAATTGACCCTGCTTCTGTTCCTCGCTCAAACAAAAGTTTGTCAGTAGCCGCCAGGTAAACAATAGTGGTGGCCAAGTCGGCATAACCTGGAAAGGCAAAAATCCTGTGACCCTCGAGAATGACTGCGCCTGTGCCGAATTCTTCGCTTGAAGTGATAGACGATACAGATTGTCGCATCCGAGGCCAAGATGGCTCATCTTCACTCCAGAACGAATCGGTGCAATACACCCAGAGGGAAAAGTACGGCCTTTCACTACGAGCAAACAGCCAGAAATTTTTGCTCGTAGTTTTTGTACGCAGCAAACCCAAAGTCTTGGCCAGGTGAACTGCTAGGCTGGATTTGCCGACATTGGGGGCACCAGATATTACGACGACCGACTCAGCAAGTTTGCCCAACAGCAAAGGGTACCAATCGGCAGACGTCACTTTGCCAGCAAGCTCTTCCACTGTCGTGACGTGGCTCTGCCAGTAGCAAAGGTCTCTCAAAATTCCCCGCAAATTGCTGTGGTCGATCGTGTCACAAATGGACTCCTCTGGTGCGGAAAAGACAATACGGCCTCCTTTTCCTTTGCCTTTGTGTCCAGGAGGAGCCAAAGCTGGAGGCTTACCCCAATACTTGCCGGTTGGATGAGTCGATAAAGGTGGTGGCCTCCCTGTAAATTTGCGACTCATGGCAATCAAACGCCGCAGGTTCCAGAAGACCTGAAATTATTGGGTTTTTACCAGAACCCAAATGCTAATTTCTGACTGCATGTTTGTCAGAAACGTGACATGAAGAGAAAATGGGCTTAAAGGTTTCTGACAGCATGATTGTCGGAGACATCAGCCTGACTGCGAACTATGTGGTTTTCGCCACTTCAAAACATCCAATTCCTGACTGCATGATTGCCAGAGGATTGATTTTGAAAGAAAATTGAATGTCCACTTCCTGACTTCATGATTGTCGGAACTTGAACCTTAATGAAAACTGAACACCAAATTTCCGACCGCATGCTTGTCCGGAACTTGGTTCACATGGACCTGAGGTAGTATTTAGCTACCGACATTCTGGTCATATCTGTCCCTTTTACATAAGGGGCCCAATGAGAGCCCCAGGACAACTTAGTTTTGTCCAGCTTGCTTGACATCACTGTGAGTCATGAGGTGTATGATGTGTCAGATAGAGAATGGGCATCTGTAACATGGTACCCACTCTCGACCTATACAACCGAGATTTACGTCTCTAGACTTTAACACTAAATTTCATTACAACTTTGCATCACGACAAAACCGGGAGTCCTCAATTGTTCGCTCTGGTCAATGTACTGTCGTTCACAGGATCACAGTATTCTTTGACCGCGTCCTCCATGACCTTTAAACTCAGTGCGCTGATGCCACCCTACGAAATCTGCCAGCGAGGGCCAGATAGTCGTTGGCTCGAGCTTCATCTTCCCCACGGAGCCCATCTGACATGCTCTCGAGGTGGTCCCCCAAGTATGTAAATAGACGAACCTGATCATGTCGATTCAGAAGTCTATCTTGATGGGAGACATCTATGAAGAATAAAAGTGCCTGCTGAAACAAGCGCGCTCTGATAAAGTCTTCCCTCACCAGACAGTTGTACAACTCTATTTGTAGTTTGTTGCGTGCGATCGCCCAAAGAACGTCTTGAGGCAATGACGACCCGTCCACTACATCATTGAATTCAATGAGAAGATGGGTGTCTGCGCCTGCCTCCTCCCTTGGGTAATCCAACTTCGCACCAACCCCTCCAACTACATTGAAGTCACTTTGCAAGCCCAACAACCTGTCTTGGTGAAGAACTGTTGACATAAACCCGCTCGGGCCCATCGCGCGGTAGGCCATCATGTTTCGTCTCTCCCGGGCAAAAACTTGTTGTCTCTGCTGGATTGATAAGCTCTGGTAGGGATTAAAACCTCCAAGGCGTACCATCCCGACGTGCTGCCATCCAACTTGCTCAACCAGACGGTCGTGATCTGCCGTGATACCATCGAGGTCCTCTCTGAGCGTTCTACAAAGTGAAGCCCCCTAGATAGAAGTAAGTTGTAAGGTAGGATATGTTAAGTTGTAAGGGGGGGCATCTTATGTTGTATGTTGTATAAGTTATCAAAAAAATACAACTAATTTGTTGACTTAGAACTTAAGTTAGCTTAGAAGATGATAAAAGATACAAACGAGTTACGTAAGTTACGTTTTTGAAGCGTGTTTTTTGGACTCTAGTTTGTTAGCACGTTAGTTGATGGTTTTGCAGGCTCAAGGTACGGCAAACTAGGAAAGAGATAGAAAAGTCATGGGAGACTTGCAAAGAAGAGCAGCCATGCAAGATTTCCGCAACTTTCCGTTGTATTTGACAGCGCAATTGTGGGATCAGCTTCAGAGTTCTTCTGCGACTTTGTCGCATCTGCGCAAGGCGGAACTGCTTTGCACCTATTTGGTGCAATCCTTGGGTCTCAGGCATGCATCGGAACCGACACAATCTGTCATTGTGTCTTTGCTTGGTGGGAGCATGCAGGTTGGACAACAAAGTGCGCTGCTGCAGACAATCAAGTCACTCTTGCGCACGGTGGTCACCAGGGCCAAGAACATGGGAGTGCAGCTGCCGGCTAATATCTATTTGGATGTGTTGCCTGCAGGGCAAGATGCATTGCCAGCGGCATATCGGAATCATTTGGCGACCCTGCAGATTGTACCAGTTCCAGCAGGAGTGAATGTGGACGAGATTTGGCAGGCAGCACGTGGGACCCCGTTGCGCAGCCGCAACCAGCAGATTGTGTTGCAGCAGGCAATGCAAGGACAAGGTTTGGTTGCTACGCATGGGACTGTTGCCATGCAGCATCAGATGTTGGCGCAAACGGCTACGATGATGGCTCAGGCAATGGTGGGAGTCATGCAGCCCAGGCAAGAAGAAGCGTCTTTGAAGAATTTGCAGATTTTTCAACGCCCGACTGCGGCTGAGACGGTTGGGTCTCATGGGGACGGTCTGCGACGGCTGCTGGATCGAGCAGACACCTCAAGTAGCAATCTGTCTGTTGCATCGACTCCTTCTCGCTTGGAGCAGTCAACAGCAGCTGCTGCTGATTTAGCCAAGCGGGATGGAGCACGTGCAGCGGAGACGCTAGCTTCAGTTCCAGCTGCTGTTACTGCTTCTATGCCTGCAAGTCCGGCTGTACCTGCAAGTGTGCTTGCATCAGACAGCGGACATGTGGAAACCAAGCCAAGCGCAGATGTGGCTGCCAGTGCTGCTACAGCACAAAGGGACCTTGTGGAAATTGAAGCGCGTGGAAATGGTGCGAGTGCACCTGTGGGGATGGAGCGAGAGCAAGCTCTTGCGAGTCTGCCGAGCGCAGTGGCGGAGTCAGTGCAAAAACTTGCTCATGTTCACTACGGCAAGGATTTGCCGGAGGTTCCTTCTACGACAGGGAAGAAGCCACGTGTCAAGGCATTGAAGAGACCGGCTGCTGCGGTTGTCCTCAAGAAACCAGCTTCCAAGGAGGATGTGATTTCTTTGGGCGAGATTGACAAGTCTCTTGCTGCAGCTTCTGCAAAGAAGCGACCTGCAGCCGCAAAGAAGGTTCCAGCAGTGCGCAAGCAGGCCACCAAGGAGGTTCCAGCTGTGCGCAAGCAGGCCGCCAAGGAGGTTCCAGCTGCGCGGAAGCAGGGCGCCAAGAAGGGTCAAGCTGCGCAGACGCAGGGGGCCAAGAAGAACGGAGCTGTGCGGAAGCAGGGCGCCAAGAAGAAGAATGCATTGAAGCCGTTGTCCGAGAAGAAGCGCTTTCAGCTGCAGCCTAATGGTTGCGCAACATGTCGAGGACGCCGTGGCTGTTGCCGTTCCTGTTGGGAGAAACGGGGATTCCTTGTGAAGTAAAGCACTAGGATCTCTTCATTGCCGTGCTGTGAAAAAGAGTCTTGCTTTGCGGGGGCCCTTATAGATCATGCATGGCACCTTTCACAGAAATTACAAGTTAAGTATATATACAGAGAGCGTGCAAATGACGCGTATTTTGAATTCGGCAAAAGCAGCCACTTGCAGCCACTTGCAGCCACTTGGTCCAATTCCCACTAGCAGCTTTTCCCCGGAGAATTTGCAACATTCTCCGGCGGAAAAGACCGGAGAATTCTCAACATTCTCCGGTGGGAGCAAGTGGCTGCAAGTGGCTGCAAGTGGCTGCTGGGAGCAAGTGGCTGCAAGTGGCTGCAAGTGGCTGCAATTGGCTGCTGGGACTGGCTGCAAGTGAAGTGGCAAGTGGCTGCAAGTGGCTGCAAGTGCTGCCAAGTGGCTGCAAGTGGCTGCAAGTGGCTGCAAGTGGCTGCTGGGACCAAGTGGCTGCAAGCGGCTGCAAGTGGCTGCAAGTGGCTGCAAGTGGCTGCAAGTGGCTGCAAGGGAGCCTTTTGGAAGCAAATTTCTGCCATTTTGCGGCCCCTCGGCCGGCTATTGAATTTCTCTTCTGGGATCATTGGGAAACGGCCGTTCTTGGCCAAATCCTGGCCGGGAGCCTTTTGGAAGCAAATTTCTGCCATTTGGTGGCTGCTAGGAGCAAGTGGCTGCAAGTGGCTGCAAGTGGCTGCAAGTGGCTGCAAGTGGCTGCTGGGAGCAAATGGCTGCAAGTGGCTGCAAGTGGGAGCAAGTGGCTGCAGGAAAACACCGGAGAATTTTCAACATTCTCCGGTGGAAGGCACCGGAGAATTTTGAACTTTCTCCGGTGGACGGCGCCGGAGAATTCTCAACATTCTCCGGTGGGAGCAAGTGGCTGCAAGTGGCTGCAAGTGGCTGCAAGTGGCTGCAAGTGGCTGCCGGGAGCAAGTGGCTATAATTCAAGGACAAGGTCTTAGAGCATTTCATCCAAGATGTTCAAGGTTAAAGACAAGTTTTTCCAGCGTAGCGTCCAAGATGATTGAATGTCAAGGGCACGATCTTACACCGAAGCACCCAAGATGATTGAATGTTAAGGACAAAGTCTTACAAGATGCTTGAGAGTTCAGGACAAGATCTTCTTGGGCAGCATCCAGATCTTCCAAGAACTTGCTATTATTTATCTTGTTCTCGTTTTCGTTCTTGTTCTTGTTGTTAATGTTGTTATTGCTGGTTTGCTCTTGTTTTTTGTTATTTCGTTCTTGTTCTTGTTATTCTTGTTCTTCTTGTTGTTGTTGTTGTTGTTGCTGTTGAGCTTGTTCTTGTTGTTGTTGTTGCTGCTGTTGTTGTTCTTGTTGTTGATGTTGATGTTGATGTTGTGGTTCTTGTTCTTGATCTTGTGGTTGTGGTTGTGGTTCTTGCTCTTGTTCTTGTTCTTGTTCATTAAGGACAAAAACTTACAGCGTATCATCAAACATGTTTGAGGGTTAGGGACAAGACAAACAGAATCCTAGAGCGTAGCATCCGACATGTTTGGAGGTTAAGGACAAGATCCTACTTTGTAGCAACAAATATTTGCAAGATAAGGACAAAATCTTACACGTAGCATCCCAGATGATTGCAAGATCCGGCTGCGATCTGACAGCGAAGCATCAAGGGTGATCGAAAATTAAGGACTTGTTTTTAGTTTTGTTTTTGTGGTTGTGATATTCTTCTTGTTCTTGATCTTGTTCTGTTTCTTGTTCTTGTTCTTGTTGTGGTTCGTGTTCTTGTTCTTCATCTTGTTCTCCTTGTTCTATTCGTTCTTGTTCTATTCGTTCTTGTTTTTCTTCTTCTTCTTCTTCGTCTTCTTCTTCTTTTTCATTTTCTTCTTCTTCGTCTTCTTCTTCTTTTTATTTTTCTTCTTCTTCTCCTTCTCCTTCTCCTTCTCCTTCTCCTTCCTCCTCTTCTTCTTTTTCTTGTTGTTGTCGTTCTTGTTTAAAGTTGTTTTTGCAAGGTCTGTGTCGCATAGGCCGGGACTGTCTATCACACCGGGGGGGCAACACACTCGAGATATGTTTTATTTTAATGCATAGCAACCTCAGAAAAATAGAAAAGTTGGAAAAACATGGAAAAACATCCAAGAGCAAGGGTTTATGGAAGATATACTGAACTGGTCAATGGCGCTTTGTGGGGGCCCAAAACTGTGGGGGCCCATTGGGCCCATCATTCTAAGTTGATAGCGGGTGGTCACAAACCCTGGCCCCTTAGTGAATGAATTGGACAAAGACCATGATTTCGGGTCAAACTAACCAATCACTTTGATTCTAGGAATGGGAAATGAACCGAGAAAACCTGCAAGCCAAATAATGTTCAAATAAATTCCAAGCGTAAGTTTGTTTATAACATCTTAAAACCCCCCACCAAACATAGTTACAATAATTTTTATCTCCCGTAAACCCTATAGTGAACCATTACTTTAGACCCTCTTGTTGGATGAATTGGATGATGCCCAAATTTAAAAAAAAAATCCATCAGGCTCACCACCACAAGAATCCCCAGCAATGGCGAACCTCTCCACAAGCGATAGGTGTATGATCATGTTGTTGGTCAGATATCCCTATTGTCAAACCTCCATGTTCGCTGCTTAAATCATCCAGAATCATCCACCGGTTCCTATTCAAATCACCTGTGATGTGGTTCGGAAACTCTTCATTAATTTGAAATAGTTCCTCCCCCACTTTTTGTTGGAAAAAACAAAAACTGGTTGGTGATTTCAACCCTCTTAAAGATATGAAAGTCGGAAAAACATGTTAACAACCAACCAGATTTAAAAATTCATCAGCATAGCTCCCTTCACCGCGGGGCTCCCCGACTTGATGCCGCCGGCCGCGCCCGAGGTGGTGCCCCAGACGTCCAGCGGTGAATTATATATATATATATAATTATATATATATAAGGTGCAAATAAATCCAAGAACTGTTGGGTTTATGATATTATATATATATATACAGAAAAGGACGCTGTCAGGTCCCCATTTTTCCACGTTTCTGGAAATGCAGTGTTTTTTGTGACATCATGTTGGATCCTTTATGTTCATATACCTGTGATGATATTGCTGGAGATCCACATAGATTATCAGACTTCCTCAGGGGTTGTCAAAGAATGTCCAGAGAGCCATGAAGATTCCCAGGGAAAAGGGAGGAAATACAGACATAGTGTGTGTATATATATATATAGCTTCTCTTCCAAGGAGAGGTGGCCAAGGAAAAAAAAGCAATATATATATATTATTATTATCTAGTATTATATATTACCCTCTGGTAATTTAACGTAGCTATTGAAAATGGCCGTTAATAGTGGATTTTCCCATTAAAAATGGTGATTTTCCATAGCTATGTTAGTTTACCAGAGGGTATATCTATAGTATGTAGTTCATGGGGGTTTTTAAGCTTATAACTGGGGGAGCCCATCGTGGATCATATGATGGTTGGGGCCCCAAAACTTAAGAATATGATAACATTATCATACGGACATGATTATAATGCGTACACTTAATGGGGAATTACGGGAATTATTGGATTTAAAGCACGAAATTTGAACCTCAGAAATGGTGATTTAAATCTCGACGTTTATTTTACAGTAAGTATATCCTGAGAGAGCTTCGCTCCAAACAATAGCAGCTTCGCTCGTTTTCAATGGGTGGAACACAGTGAAGACAATGGGAGTCGAGACACTCCTGAACATCAAAAAGTGACAGCTTCCCTGCGGCTTGTCTTCATCTTCTCGGGAGTGAACCTGAAGACCTTTGTCACACACCATCTTCGACACACCACTTTGTCACACACCATCTTTCACACACCACTTTGTCACACACCATCTTTCACAAACCATCTTTCACCCACACAACTTTGTCACACACCATCTTTGACACACCATCTTTCACACCACTTTGTCACACACAACTTTTCACATACAACTTGTTTTACTTCTCGATGCTCCACCACCTCCTTTGTCTTTCCTGCCTTCCCCGTCCCGCTACAACATTTGTTGCCCATTATTGGAAGAAGTTGACATGTGGGGTTATCCGGTCCTCTAATTTTAACTGGCGAAGGTTCGAATTCCATCGTCATACCTATAGCAAATTTTATAAACCAGGCCCTGCTCATCAATATGTTGGTTGAACATTTTTTATTTCATCATTGATGTAAAGGGTATTTTTTAACTGGTGGAGGTTCGAATTCCATCGTCATACCTATATCAAATTTTATGAACCAGGCCCTGCGGAGTTTTGAAGTCGATCATCAATAGATTGGTTGAAGGAAAAAACCATCTTAACCAGAATCTTAATTCCCCACCTGCCAGGTGAGGGTTGTTAGATTTTATGTCAGTTGCCTCCTCCTGCCTCCTCCTGCCTCCTGCCTCGTCCTCCTCCTCCTCCTCTCCTCCTCGTCCTCCTCGTCCTCCTTGTCATCCTTGTCGTCCTTGTCGTCCTTGTCGTCCTCGTCGTCCTCGTCGTCCTCGTCGTCCTCGTCGTCCTCGTCCAACTGCGACCCGCGATCCACAGTGTTCCCCGCCGGACCTCAACCACGACCTATCTCATGGCATTTTATCTGGCATATCTTCTGGCATTCTATCTGACATTCCATCTGGCATATCTTCTGGCATTCTATCTGGCATATCTCATGAGGTCCGGCAGGGAACACTTGGCGTGGACACCCGCGGCCGAGGTCCGGCAGGGAACACTGGGCGTGGATGGTCGTGGTTGAGGTCCGGATGAGGTCCGGCAGGGAACACTGGGCGTGGCTGGTCGTGGTTGAGGTCCGGCAGGGAACACTGGGCGTGGATTGCCAGATAGAATGCCAGAAGGTATGCCAGATAAAATGTCAGATAGAATGACACAAGATATGCCAGATAGAATCCCAGAAGATTTGCCAGATAATATGCCAGAAGATATGCCAGATAAAATGCCAGAAGATATGCCAGAACATATGCCAGAAGATATGCCAGATAGAATCCCAGAAGATTTGCCAGATAATATGCCAGAAGATATGCCAGAAGATATGCCAGATAGAATGCCAGAAGATATGCCAGAAGAAATGCCAGAAGATATACCAGAAGATATGCCAGATAGAATGCCAGAAGATATGTCAGAATATATGCCAGAAGATATGCCAGATAGAATGCCAGAAGATATGTCAGATAGAATGCCAGAAGATATGCCAGATAGAATGCCAGAAGATTTGCCAGATAGAATGCCAGAAGATATGTCAGATAGAATGCCAGAAGATTTGCCAGTAAGAAAATGTAAAAATGTCACGGTGGGGATCACACGAAGTAAAGTAATTTTGTTTTTGCTGTTGTGGTTCTTGTTTTTGTCCGGCAAGGACGAGAACTTGCAGCTTATCATCCAACATGTCTGAAGGTTGGGGACAAGACCTGACAGCGTAGCACCCAAGATGATTGAAAGTTAAGGGCAGGTCTTACAGCGTGTCATCCAAGATGGTTGAAAGTTGAGGACAAGATCTTACTCCGTACAATCCAATATGATTGAAAATTAAGGACAAGGCCTTTCAGCATAGCATCAAACATGTTTGAAAGTTAAGGACAGAATCTTACACCGTAACATCCAAGATGCTGGAAAGTTAAGGAGAGGACCTTACAGAGTAGCATCAAGCATGTTTGGAATTTAAGGACAAGACCTGACACCGTAGCATCAAAGGTGTTTGGAGATTAAGGGCAAGGCCTTACAGCGTGGCATCCAAGATTCAAGATGTTTGTAATTCAAGGACAAGGTCTTAGAGCATATCATCCAAGATGTTCAAAGTTAAAGACAAGTTTTTCCAGCATAGCATCCAAGATGATACAATGTCAAGGGCACGATCTTACACCGAAGCACCCAAGATGATTGAATGTTAAGGACAAAGTCTTACAAGATGCTTGAGAGTTCAGGACAAGATCGTCTTGGGCAGCATCCAGATCTTCCAAGAACTTGCTATTATTTCTCTTGTTCTCGTTTTCGTTCTTGTTATTGTTGTTATTGCTGTTTTGCTCTTGTTTTTGTTTTTGTTATTTCGTTCTTGTTCTTGTTATTCTGGTTGTTGTTGTTGTTGCTGCTGTTGTTGAACTTGTTCTTGTTCTTATTGTTGTTCTTGTTCTTGTTCTTGTTGTTGTTGCTGTTGTTGTTCTTGTTATTGTTCTTGTTCTTGTTCTTGTTCTTGTTGTTGTTGTTGTTGTTGTTGTTGTTGTTGTTGTTGAGTTTGTTCGTGTTGTTGTTGTTGTTGCTGCTGCTGTTGTTCTTGTTGTTTATGTTGATGTTGTGGTTCTTGTTCTTGATCTTGATCTTTTGGTTGTGGTTCTTGCTCTTGTTCTGGTTCTTGTTCATTAAGGACAAGAACTTACAGCGTATCATCCAACATGTTTGTGGGTTAGGGACAAGACAAACAGAATCCTAGAGCGTAGCATCCGACATGTTTGAAGGTTAAGGACAAGATCCTACTTCGTAGCAACAAAGATTTGCAAGTTAAGGACAAAATCTTACACGGTAGCATCCCAGATGAATGCAAGATCAGGCTGCGATCTGACAGCGAAGCATCAAGGATGATCGAAAGTTAAGGACAAGATCTGACTCTGTAGCGCCCAAGATGTTTCAAAGCACAAGATCTCTCACGCCGAAGCGGAACAAGATCTTACATGCTTGCATCCAAGATGATTGAAGGTTAAGGACAACAGCTTACAGCGTACCATCCAACACCCCCTTACAGCGTATCATCCAAGATTTTTGCAAGTTAAGGACAAGTCTTCCACGGTAGCATTCAAGACGATTGAAAGTTCAGGGCACGAATTACACCGTAGCATTCAAAGGTGATTGAAAACTAAGGGTATATAAGGTCTTACAGCGAAGCATCCAAGATGTCTGCAATTCAAGGACAAGGTCTTAGAGCATATCATCCACGATGTTCAAAGTTAAAGACAAGTTTTTCCAGCGTTGCATCCAAGATGATACAATGTCAAGGGCACGATCTTACACCGAAGCACCCAATATGATTGAATGTTAAGGACAAAGTCTTACTCCATAGCAACCAAACTCATACAAGATGCTTGAGAGTTCAGGACAAGATCTTCTTTGGTAGCATCCAGGCCTTCCAAGAACTTGCTATTATTTCTCTTGTTCTCGTTTTCGTTCTTGTTCTAGTTATTCGTAGCATCCGACATGTTTGGAGGTTAAGGACAAGATCCTACTTCGTAGCAACAAGGATTTGCAAGTTAAAGACAATTTTTTTTTACGGTAGCATCCCAGATGATTGCAAGATCCGGCTGCGATCTGACAGCCACTTGCAGCCACTTGCAGCCGCTTGCAGCCACTGGCTCTCGGCAGCCACTTGCAGCCACTTGCTCCCACCGGAGAATGTTGAGAATTCTCCGGTGCCGTCCACCGGAGAATGTTCAAAATTCTCCGGTGCCTTCCACCGGAGAATGTTGAAAATTCTCCAGTGTTTCCTGCACTTGCAGCCACTTGCAGCCACTTGCAGCCACTTGCAGCCACTTGGTCCCAGCAGCCACTTGCAGCCACTTGCAGCCACTTGCAGCCACTTGCAGCCACTTGCAGCCACTTGCAGCCACTTGCAGCCACTTGGTCCCAGCAGACAATTGCAGCCACTTGCAGCCACTTGCAGCCACTTGGTCCCAGCAGCCAATTGCAGCCACTTGCAGCCACTTGCAGCCACTGTCCCAGCAGCCACTTGCAGCCACTTGCAGCCATTTGCTCCAGGGCAAGTGGCTGCAAGTGGCTGCAAGTGGCTGCTTTTTTGAAAATCAAAAAAAAACGCCTCCTGCGTGCTCAATGTATATATATATATATTTATAGATATATAAACCTATATATATATGATATATGTATAAGATGTTTAAGTCTGTATATGTGCCGTACTCCTCATCTTTATGTCTGGTAATGTGCTGCAGCAATTCGTTTTTCATTTGTAGAAGAAACGTGCAAGCTTTGTGTTGCAATAGGACATGCAGCAAGTCAGGGGCGTCGTTTCCAAGACCTTAGCTGATGGAACCGTGCAGCTGCGTCTGGGAGATAGACGTGGTAAGTGGACCCAGATTAGATGCAGGACATTAGATGACCTTTGGTCAAGCAAAGAAGCCGCTCCTGTCACTCCCGACGTTCATGTACCTGCGGGTACTCCGCCGGCGTTGATCCGCTGGCGCGCCAAAGTTTTGACGCATCTGAGGGAAGTGATTCGCAAAGTGGAGCAGAACGCTGAAGAATGGGGATATCCATTGGAAGACTTTCCTATCCATGAGGAGATGCTGGAGATGCAGTCTCGGCTGCGTCACGATCCCACCTTGCCTACGAATGAGGCGCACAGGACTCTTCGCAAGGCGAAAGCCTATTTGTTTATGTCGGAGTGGAGCGATGATGACTAGCTGGATGCTATAGCTGCTGGATCACTGACACGAACTTCTTTCATTGCAAGTGGACATGTAAAATTGAAACGTGTGTTGCTAGCCGTGCAGGATGTTTTGAGATCAGAGTTATAGAGCCATGTTGGACTGCCTTCGCTGATGACGCTAACCTATTTGTGCTGCTCAGTGTTTTGGCTCGAGCTCCGTTGCAGGGTTTTTTCTCTGTCGGAGCTTCTTCGTGCTCGCAGGCGGGGCTGCCGGGGAGTAGATCATTTTGATAATGTATATATATATATATGTGTGTGTGTTTACATGTTTTACATACACACACACACATTATATGTATATATATATATATACACATGTGTATGTATATATATCAAACATACACATACAAACATACACACGTTGTGCATTTTCTGCCGGCCTGCGGGCTGCTGCGTGGCAAGTGGCCTACGGGCTGCTGCGTGGCAAGTGGCCTACGGGCTGCTGCGTGGCAAGTGGCCTACGGGCTGCTGCGTGGCAAGTGGCCTACGGGCTGCTGCGTGGCAAGTGGCCTGCGGGCTGCTGCGTGGCAAGTGGCCTGCGGGCTGCTGCGTGGCAAGTGGCCTGCGGGCTGCTGCGTGGCAAGTGGCCTGCGGGCTGCTGCGTGGCAAGTGGCCTGCGGGCTGCTGCATGGCAAGTGGCCTACGGGCTGCTGCGTGGCAAGTGGCCTGCGGGCTGCTGCGTGGCAAGTGGCCTGCGGGCAACCACTACCACAAACACAACCACAAACAACAGCCTGAATAACAGAAATATTTTTGTATATATAGACATGTTTATATTATATATTCCTAATTCTATATCTATATTCTGTATCTATATATACATATATATTTTTTTTCTTGTGGCATAGATTCCATGACGGTTTCCTGCAGGTGTGCGGCGATGGTTTCGAGCTCTTCGACGAGGTCCCGGAGTCGCTCTGATCGGCGTGGGCCATCGGAGCCTGCTGCAGACTCTGTAGCAAAGCCGTCTGAGGACGTTGCTGCTGCGCCTGAGGGCGTTGATGGAGAGAAGACTTCAGAGAAGCCGGTTGCGGCGGTCCCAACAGAAAAGCACGCCAGCAAGCCGGCTGATGATAGGAAGCAGCCCCATCCCAGCCAGTCCCGGAAGCCGGGCGGAGCTCGCAAGAATTTGCGCAAGGCTGGGGATCCTGACACATGGGAATGTCCTGATTGCTTTCGGGTCATTGCAGACAACGAGGCGAGCAAAGATCAGCACAGAGTCTCAGCATATTGCTTTGCCAGGCGTCTTTGGAAAGTGGGGGCATTCTATGGTGATTGGCCCACCTGTGAAAAATATGGGAAGGAATGGGCGAACGATCCGGAAGCATATGAGTTGCGCGGCTGCCACTTTTACCAAGTGAAGGCCCCCAAAGCCTACCTGGAGCGTCCGCGCTCTCCAGGGCAGCCAGCATCTGGCTACTATGGCTATGGCTATGGCTCTGGACGTCACTATGAGAGGAATCGACGCAGAGGAGGTCGTTCTGAGGAACGCCGTGGAGCTGCTGGATCCAGAAGCCGCAGCGAAAGATGCCGACTGCGGCCCAGAGGAGCAGACAAAGAGGGATCAACGCGATCTGCGGATCGCGGCAGAAAGGACAGGTCAGGACGATCTGCGGATCGCGGCAGGAAGGACAGGTCAGCACGATCTGCGGATCGCGGCAGAAAGGACAGGTCAGGACGATCTGCGGATCGCGGCAGGATGGACAGGTCAGCACGATCTGCGGATCGCGGCAGGAAGGCCAGGTCAGCACGATCTGCGGATAGCGGAAGGAAGGACAAGTCAACACGATCTGCGGATCGCAAGGGAAAAGAAAAGCGTGCTACACGTTCGGAGAGTGAGGAGACTGTGGAGGTGGAAGAGGAAAAGCTTCGTAAGAGTAAGCCGGCAGCTGCGGCTGCCGCCCCGCGGCCTAGTGCTTCCGGAAAGGAGAAGAAGGAAAAACCAAAGGCTGCAGAGGCTGTGAAGCAGAACGGGAAGGAGAAATCACGTTCTGACAAGGTGAAGGAGGAAGCTTCTTCGGATGAGTACACGTATATGAGCAGCCCAGAAGACAAGCCGCAGAAAAAGCAGCCGCCCGTGGCTGCTAAGGCAGCTGCAAAGGCTGGCGGTGTGCTGCCAGCTGCAAAGGCAGCGGCCCATCCTTCGGAGGGCAGGCTGGCGATGATGAATTCATTGCTTAAAACGGCAATGGAAACTGCTGCGAAGCTGCCGGACTGACACCTCGCTGAAGCGCGAACTGTGTGGCCTTGAAAAAGGACGCTCTCTGGATGGGATCTGGCCTGAGAACACGCATATTTTCATGAACCCAAAGGCAACTTTTCATCGACAGTGGACACAAACCTGGAAACGCTTCTATGTTTCCTAGAACATGACCTTTCGGAATAGCCATCGCGCATGTGTTTCCTGCCAGATTGCTCTCTGACATAGAAACGTGTGTATGTTTTTGGAAGGACACTGTGAAAACGCGTATGTGTTTATTCTTATTGATGAAATCATTCAGGAAACGCGGAGATGTTTTTTTTATGTTTCCTAACAAAAACTTAGGAACGTAGAAATTCACCAAATTTGGATGTGTTTCCTACAAATACAATGAACGCGTGTCTGTTTCCAGTACAAAACAAGGGTTACGCGTGTCTGTTTCCAAGTCTGGAAAGAGAAAGCATGGAAACGCGTATATGTAATTTTTGTGTTTCTTTGTGTTTCCTCAAACGCCAAAAAATGCTGTTACATGGAAGCTCAAAGGTTTCGTGCAACGCCATCCGTGCTATACCTCGCAAAGAGAGCTATGGCAGCTGAGTTGAAGGCAGGTGATGGTGCAACTGCTGACCAAGCAGTGGTGGATGTGGTCGAAGTGCCTGCTTCTGCGGAAGCACCTGAAACAGCACCAGCCAATGTGGCGGCAGCTCCTCAGGGAACTGCTGCACAGGAGGTACCATCTGCACAGAGTCAAATGGTGAAGTGCCGCCGTTGCTGCCAAGAGGTGGCCATCGAAGACGCGATGTGCACGCCGAAGTTCCGTCCGGAACTTCGGTACACATGCAAGCCGTGTCATGCGGTATGTTCGCAACTGCAGAGGCGTGGGGTGGACATCAAAGAAGTATTGAACGAAAGTGCTGCAGTGACATTCTTCGTTGATGCGAAGAATGAACGTGCCAACGGCATGGAAGGTCGCCTGTGCTACACGCAGGCGCGAGCACTGCTGGTGCAGAAGATGGTCGAGTCCACAGCTCACGTGGAGAAGGATGGCAGCGAAGGAGCCTTTCAGCCTCTGTCACACTGGATGTTGCAGGGATACGATTGCGATCGTATCGAACAGCTAGCAGAGCGCCGCGAGCATCCGATTCTCGGTCCGACATTTCGTGTTGACATAGACAAGATGTCGAAAGAACAAATCCGCACGATCGTGGAGGAGCGTTTGCTCAACATCGAAAGCCAGGCGCGTGAGCGCATGCAGCGCAGGCAGGCAGGTGGCAGTGCTGGCTCCGCTTCGGCGCCCCAGGCGCTGCCAGATCTGGGTGTGGAAGTCGACGACACGCCTGCGGCCAGAGAGAAGAAACGGAAGACACCGGAGGAGAAGCAGGCTGCTGCTGAGGCTGCCAAGCAGCAGAGGCAAGAAGACAAAAAGCGCCAGAAGCTGGAACGCAGCGCAACTTCTGCGGCCGCCAAGGTGCTGCCTCAGTTGAAGCGATGTGCAGAGCGTCTGACTGCCTTGGTGGACAAGGTTTCTACGATCGGAGCTGGCTTGCCAGAGGCATCTGCACAAAATGTGGCCAATGTTCAGAAGACGCTGGAAGAAACGATCAACAATGCGACGCACATGTTGGCGGCTGCTGCCAAAGGCCATGGCCTGAAGCTGGAAACAGATGCCTTGCTGACGGAGAAAGCGCTGAATGGCATTCTCAAGGATGGCAACGCAGAGATCAGAAGCTTGCAGTTTTACATCCGTGAGAACAAAGAAAACCTAAAGGGCACTGCTGCTAAAGCAAAGGCAAAGAAGTGAATCTCTGCGAAAGAACATGTGGGGCAGGATTGTGTTTTGAACACAGCTTGCTTTGGTAGCATATTTTGTTTCCGGCAAGCCAGCCGGAGCTAATACTTGGTATATATATATATATGTAATATATATATACATTCATTAATATCTCGCTGTCAGGGCTATAGCTCGACGGCAGGGACTATCAAATATATGTACCTATATATTATATATTATATATATAAGATTCATATGATATCTTTATAATCAAGACATACATAAGTTTGTGAATGTTGTGACAACACAAAAGTATACGATTCTGGCGTGTAAAACATTAGATCTGATGTACTGTATATAGATGCAATGCAAAAGCAGAAAACATGTTCTCTGTCAACATTTCAATCCATTTGCTTTGCCACAGGTTCATTTGGCTCGCAGGGAAACTTCTTCGTGGCGTATCATCTCGCTATGCCTGTCTTGTGTGCACTGACAGTTGCGCAGGCCGCGGCTGCGTCGCTGCGAGCGCAATGTCGAAACGAGGAAGAGATGGAGAAGATGGCGGAAGATTTGGAAGTCATCAAAGAAGTCTTAGCCCAGGTGAGTGTCGACAAGACGTATGTCCAACACTTCTCTATGACAAAATTCTGTGACCGTGTACTTTGGTCGACCCGTGGCCTGTTGCTTCAATGGGACATTCCAAGCACGTCCTTGCAGGAAGTGCCTGTGCCGCACATGCCTGGCTTGGAAAAAAACAAAGTGTGGACAATTGAACACAGCAACCGCGAAATGTATTTGAGTGAAGTCACCGCGAGCCTCAATTTTTTGCTGACCCAGCAAAACCATTTGACGGGAGAACCGTGGGATTGGCTATTCCATTTTCTTCACCAGCTGGAATATAACCTTTTGTGACAAGACTTGGTGGACCGGCACTGCAAAGCGAAAACACTGAAAAGCGCAAATAGCAAAGGACTTTGGTTGCATATTTCCAAGTGTGTTGCATGTTCTATATGAGTCACCCATATCATGTTATATATTTATATATATATATACTCTATATATATATATAGTGTATATTTATATATTATAAGATGATAATATCACCCTTTGTGAATTTATCTCATTAGTTCCTATCGCGGCAGTGTCTGGGCTCTATCGTTTGTTATGCAGCCGTGCAGGAGCCAAAGCAGCTCTTCGACGTGGCGCCCAGGAGCCAAAGCAGCTCTTATTAGATCCAATAGGAAACATGAGCACGAGCAGCTCTTCGACGCACAAGCATGCGGACAGCAGGGATGTGGCCACGGCCATGGCCCGCTACAGTGAAACCAGCATTTTAAAAATAAGGAATTTGCTTTCCGGAAAGGGCAGCAGCAAAAATATGTCAGGCGCCTTCAAACGAAAGTTGCGGGCTGCTTTGGGGCCATATCGTGGCTGCTACAAAGAAGTTAGCATCGTTGAAAGCGGATCAGGACAGAAACACATCACATTCTACATGGCAGATGTCCAACGTCTGCTGAGTTTGTATGTGCGAGAGTGTCCAGCCTTGCATGCTTTGCTGAAAAGACAAGCAGCAAGGACTTTGGAGGTCTTCTTAGCGCATGATGAAGCTACTGCAGGGAACGTTCTCAACCCGCTGCAACGGATGAAAACCTTGCTGGTTTACTTCACATTGAAGCCATTGTCGCCATATTTCGAATCTGCTAGAGCATGGATGCCTCTGGCAGCCATAACTCACGAACAGTTGCAGCAATGCCCTGGTGGAGTGAGCGCTGTAACGGCGCGCATTGTTGAAGAGTGGCTAGACCAAAACTTGACTGGCGATGTGGTTGTCGCTGGCGACATGGTGCCATTGTCTTTGGCAATAGTTGGATTTGTCAGTGACATGGAAAGTCAACGGGCTGCGTATGCAGCTAAGGGCTCCGCGGCTTTGAAGCCGTGCCTGCATTGTGGAAACTGCGTCATGAAAGGCGCGTATTGCGCAGCCGCGTCGCATGATTTCCTCACCATAGAAGAAGCAGATCTCAGGCGCTTCACCGCGAACGATCCAACAGATGTGGAGAGATACATTGTGCATTGGATGGCTCAAAAGGCAAACATGACAAAAGCAGAAATAGACCTCAGACAGAAATGCTTGGGATTCCTACTGGATGAGCATAGCCTGTGGGCTTACCCGAGGGCGCGCAGTGTCTGCAACATCGGTATTGCCATCAACGATTGCATGCATTCATATTGGGCAAATGGCATATGCAATACTGAGATCATGCTGGTGCTGAATGCAGCACGAGAACATACTGGAGTGGAGGTCAAAGACCTGTGCGAGTCCATGGTCACAGCCGGCTGGAAAAGACATAGCAAAAACGAAGGAAAGCATTGGTGCAAGCGTCTCTGGACGCCTGCCTTGTTTGGAAATGAATACAAAGGATCCGCCAGTCAATGTCTCGCATTGATGGCTCTCATCAGATGGCATTGTGAAACAGTTTGGATTCATGTGCCTGCTTTGAGACCTGTTGCAGAATGTTTTTTGGCGCTGGCTCGCTGCACGGACGCAGTGAGAAGAGACAACAACAACAATGACTGGTCTGAATTAGATGCCAGACAGGAAATGCATCACAGACTGTTTGAACAAGTGCACCCTGGAATGATGCGACCGAAGCATCACCACCGCTTACACCTAGCGGATCATTTTCGCAAACACCGTGTCCGCATTAGTTGCTGGGGTGTCGAGCAAGCGCACCAGAACTACAAATCAGTGTTTGCAGACAATTTTTTTCAGCTCCTACGCTCAGGAGATGAAGCCCATGCATACAGTCAACATCTTTTGCCCCGACTGTTGCTCAGGTCAATAGAGATTACCCGGGAGCATCCGTTTGTTGAAAATGGATTTGCTCTGGTGTCGCCATTCTCGGAAACTGAAGTGGAGTCGACCACGGGCTTACGCGATGTGCAAATCAGTCGCAGCTGTCGCCTGTTCTGCACTGAACTCCGTGAAGACTCCATTGTGCTTTGGGGTGAAAGATGTGAAAACGCTGGGATTTGCCGTTTCTTCCTTCAGCGGAGCAAGAAACTTTTCATATACATTGCACTTCTGGAACTGACAGAACACGGTGAATCATATAGATGCTTCAACATGAACGGTGGCAATGATTTTGTCCCATTGGAGATCATGCACAACTTGCATCTCCCTGCCTTCACGAGCGCTGAAAGTGCTAAAATCATTTGTTTGTTATGATTCCAATCGAATTTGCCGCAAAAAAACAGCTCCAGACGTCGGATCCCCAGAAAGATACCGAAATGTTGCAATAGTACTTAAAATCAAAAAATACCACGGAAAAAACTTATAAAAGATACAACTAAGTTACAAATTGATCAACTTGAGTTATATCTGTTCTCCCTAACTTATTTATAACTTAGACTTAGATTTGTCTATTTGTATCCCCCAGAACTTAGTTGTATCTTGGGGGCTTCACTTTGTAACGACAGAGAATATTTCCGAAAGCCCACCACTCAAAGAGCTCACTTCTTGTCTCAAACTGTTGCTCTCGATGTTGATACGTCCGAGTGCCGCCCCAAGTGTGGCATAATCAACTTCCTCCATGGTAGCTGCTGGCGGCAAAAAATTCCACCACTTTCGTAGCACCCAAGTGGCAAATAAACTGATTGCTGAGCAAAGAGCTGGCAGCATCCACGACATCGAGGTGCTGTTGTTTGCAGACGGGTCTCTTCCAGGCCAAAGGCATTCGTCTGTAATGCCGAAACAGTCCGATCCCGGGTTCGCTCCATCTGCTAGCTGTAGACCCATGAAGCAAAAAACTGTCCAGCGTTGCGAGCTGAAACTCTGTCCGACCAGTCGTTTTGTGAAAGTGTAACAATGGCGACAACCACAGTCCATGTAGATAACTTTGTCCACAACACTGTCATGCGTAAATGAAAAGGGGGAAAAAATACCTGCGAGGTGACCCAACATTGTAAGGAAAAATTCACATCGGGGTCGCAACCAGGCCAAAATTCTGCCTGAGTTTGGGCGCACAAACTGACTGCACGCTGAGTGAATATCGAACCAGGACATCAAAATGGTGACCCAGCGGATAGTTCCCCACTCGCAGACAGTCCTGTAGAGATCCCTGACTGCGATATTCCCGGAGTCGGTCGGCTGACAAGAGTTGCCGTTGACGCCAGGATGATTTGACGTTTGGCTCCACTGAGAAAGCTTCTTCACAGTCTGCAACTTGTGGAAAATGTGACAGTTCCCAAAAGCACTGACCCAATCATGCAGGGCTCGCATATCACTCGAACGATGAAGTTCTCTACGGACATTCAAAAATACCTGCTGAAACATGAAGTCCACTACCCAACAGAGCAACTGCTGAAAACTTGCTTCCAACGAACATTGAACGGCTAATGGCGAATCGGTTGTCATGCAAAAATAGGTCAGGGTCCAGAACTCAATAAATCGTTCCACGTTTGGTCCAGATGGATTGTGCATCCAAAATTGTTCGCTTGCACTTGGGTCAATTTCCAACCATCGGGCCATAAGAAGATTTGCAAATGGCCATACCCAAACTAAAATTGGATCCAGGTCCAACCAAGTCCTTTCCAGCATATCTGGGGTAAGGAACTGTGGTGAGTATTCATCTCTTTGCGAATCACCCGGAAAAACCCCGTCATCAAACTGTGATTCGGCTGAACCCATATCCACGACTGTGAGGATAACACTTGTGATAAAATATACGGCAGTGCTGAGCAGTTGCAAGAAAATTACCAAATCACCAAGGCTGAAAGATTGCAAGTCGTTCTGTGAAATCACGTACCAGGATGTTGAGTTTCAATGTCCCACAGAAGCCAAACAAAAGTTGCGATGACTCCAAGACAGAAACCACTGGGCAAATGAAAACCAAACCACGACTGAGATTGCAAAGAAGGCCTCTGGAGTGCGGTGCACCCTTTGTCACGCAATGTATCGGCGCGAAATCGAGCAACCATGCACTGAAAAAATTGCCCTTATGAAAAAATCGCCCTTATTTAAAAGGGACTCCCGCCCTCCCACCACTTGATTGGGAAAAGGCCACAACATTACAAATGATGATGTGACATGTGAAGGATGTGTTTGCCTCCAATGGATTCTGAATGCCACATCGAAATATTAAAAATGGAAATGGGAAGTTGAACGCCAAGTTGTTTGCGTCACCACATTTGGTTGGATGTTTCAACCCTTCACAAACTTTGTTTACCACCGAAAAGGGGAATGTTTCGTTTTGATCCTTATTTTTGAGGCTTCACAAATTTTTGTTTGGAGAAATAAGGCTTTCATCTTTTTTCAAAAGAGTGACATCATCATCAATGTCTGTCGTTTCAGATGCACAACACGACATGAAATCATCTTCACTGTCTGTCGTTTCATCGTTTGTTTCAACGTTTGTCTTAAACAAAACGTCTGTTTCAATGGTATTGGGCTCATGATCATCAAAAACATGATGAAAAAGACGACTGCTTCCAAAATGAAACATCCTACAAACATAGGAAAACGACTGCAACATGTCTGCACTCTTCATCTGAAGCTCCCGACGTTTGGCCTTGACCTTGGCAGAACCTCCTAACCTACCCTTGGTGACCTGCGCAACCTCCTGAAGTGGCAACATGATTCACAAAGTCCTTAGTCAAAGAGTCCTTAGTTCCCTTAGTTACCAGGTCCTTAGCCACAACATCCTCAGGGACAACTGCTGCAACTGAACTACAACCACAACAAGTGTTTCGTTTGGTTTGTTTCGTTTCAGTGCTGTCAGTGTTCACAGTGTTTCCAGTGTTCATGGTGCTCAAGTCCATCGGTGCTGGTCCAGAACCCTTCACACCACTCTTGTGCTTTGAAAGCAAACTGACTTTCAGCCACCATGCTCTCTCAGAAATCTTCAAAGGAAGTTTCAATTTCTTCAAAAACAATCCACTCTCCTCAGCATTGCCAAGGACTGTCTTCCAACCAGTTTCCAAAAGAGCGTAAGTTGAGATCACATTCAAAGGAATTCCTACCACTACTACACGCTTCATGGTAATCTTCGTCTTACCTACCTTGAATTCCAGATCTACAACCCCCTTTACAGGCAGATCATTGTCTCCTGCACCCTTCAAGCTTGGAGATGGACCAGGATACTCAAAACTCATAGTGCAGTGCTTGACCCACTTCTCAGAAACGATGTGGCATGTAGCCCCTGAGTCTACCAGCCAGCAGGTCTTAGGATCTCCTATCCCTACACTACCTACAAAACCCTCCAGTGTGCTGCTCAGGTGGTGTGTCACCGGTCTCTCAGTACTCGATGTCCCTGTGGCCCCCTTTGGCCCACCAGCATCTGATCCAGTCTTCACTGCTTTTTTTTTTTCCTCCGATTTGGCCGATCGCACTAGGCACGGTCCTTACAATTGCGTAAGCGGTGAGAAGCAGTAAAGTAGCGGACACGTGTGGTCCAAAAACTCTGGCAAATCATCACTAAAAACAAACAAAACAAAACAAACAAAAAAGCAACCAAAAAAACGACCCGCAAATCCCCCACCCAGATTTGCGTTTCGCCACAAAGCAAAACAGCGAAGCAACAAAGAAAGGGGCAGGGCCCAACAAAAAACCAAACCAAAACATGAGATTTGCCTTGGATACAGTGACCTAAGCCACTGTATCAACTTCAAAAACATGCAAACTAATTAATTGCGGCAGTGCATGGAGTAGAGTGCACGATCGTCCAGACTGTCTTACCTGAGAAGAGAGAGACGAATCCAATTTGCAGGCAGACTGATGTGTAACACGACAAAGGCCGCCTGTATGGACTTCTTGTCAATAGCAACTTCGCACCGCTGCTGTCCACTCTGTATCGTTCAGCGCATGCAGGGCAGTCTGTTCCTGTCAATATGCACCACCGCAAGGGATTGTAATCTATTTCCCCCCCTAGGTGGGGAGGAGAGCACTGGACAGCCTGCAAAATGGTGTGAGCACTCGCAGGAACCGTCAGAGCGCAATGGGCCCAAGACCCTAAGACCATGGGTAAAAAGGTGGCTATAGGCCTGCCCGGCACAATACGGCCATGACAGACTGATGAAACTTCCGACCATAGCATGGGCTCGTGAGCACTTCCAGTATGATACTGCCGCTATGTATGCAAAAGTCGCATTCGCATTGCTGTCAAACTCGTTCCCCTAAACTATGAAGGTTGAAGTGGTTCACTGCGTCAGCACCAGGTCTCACACAGGAGTCACTAGGCGTCATCGTCCCAGCAAGTCCTGCGGAGAGGACCAGATGCACCGTATGTTAGCTGTGTTTTCCAGACGAGGCCACTCTCTCCCACCGAGTGGGCCATTGCCAGGGCAGTACAGAACATCCGCACAACGAACCATGTGGGCAGGCTTTGCTGCACTCGGGCGCTCCAGACTGAACAGCAGGAAGCACAACTGGACAGCGCCAGTAGAGCTCACTGCAGTGCAGCCTAGTCCATGGCTCTACCGGGAATCTACCGCCCCTCTCGGAAAAAATCGCAGAAAACAGAACAGAGCGAGAAGGGCCCCCCCCCATACAGCCAAGGAAAGAGCCACAAGACTCACCACACCAAACACCAAACGAATTCAAAAGGGGGAACAAGGAGAGGGGGGGACGGTGACGAAAAAACGCCCCACCTCGGACAAATCCTTAGTCACTACCAAATGAGTATGATGTAGCAAAGGTGAAACGAAAAGTTATGATGTAGAGCGGTAACCTCGGTATCCAGACAACAGGGAAAGCAAAGCGACAAATAGCCAACCAAAAGAAAACTGCCATCATGGGGGGAAGCACTAAGGGGGGAGCGGCCAAAGCATAACACACACAACGCCACCAGCCACACAGAGAGAGCGAGGAGAGGAGCCAGGAGGCAGCAGAGGACAGAGTGAGAAAGGACACACACGCACTAGAAGAGGTACGACAGTGCCTTAGCGGAGTCCAAAAAGGGGCCAAGGATCATACAATGACGAATACCTCAGTGAGGGAGCACACAGCACCCAACAACACATGAAGCATGGTGTAGAGGGAAAGATCCCCACACAGGGCCAAAGGCCTTTGTTGCCATGAGACATGATGAGGAGGGGAGACAATGCGCAACAAACACTCCACGCACAGAGGCAAGGCAACCAGGCCGTCGCCGGAAGCAACGATACCCAGAGGGAGGGACCAGTAAAACCTGGGCCAAGGCGCCAAAGAGGACCATCCGAGGGGGAGGGAGGGCCACAGCAGGCAGGGAACAGGCAACAAAAACCAGAACAAGACAACGAGGCACCAACACCTACTATAGCTCAACTAAGGGCAAAACCTAGGGATTAGTCACCGAATTCAGATACCTTAACTAGTGGGAGGGGTGGGAAAGTGGGGGTCTCGTCAAGACTAAGTCTGGGGAGAGTAACAACAGTTTCCTTACCCATCGATGATTGTCAGGCAAAGGCTGCGAGAGCGTGCGCTCGTGCAATAGGCTTCATGGTGGAGGCGACCTTAGTATAGTCTAAGCTCTCGACTGGACAACACATTCTGAAAACTAGTGCAGAGAGAAATCGTGCTGCCCGATCTGTTATGCCTAAGTTGGCACTCACACACAACTACAAATGCGGCTACCAACTGTTGAGAGATCTGAGTAGGTAGGGGCCAGGCATGTACAGCATCATGAACCGAACAATTATAAATGAGGAAGAGCTGTGTCCCCTACTGCATACCAGTGCACCTGTCACGTCTTTGGACAGACACACCAGTATGGACAGTAACCTTAAGTAGACATGACGACGGGACCAATAGAGATTTAGGGCAGCTCCCACCACCATTGTTGATGAAACACAGGCCGAATACTGCGTGAGGGAGCAATGGGGAGTGAAACCGCAAAACGACAAAAGAGGAAAGGGGGGAAGGGGTGGACACAAAAAGGGGTATAAGTGGTGCGAGCAGGGGTGGACTGGGGATCATGTCATACCTCTCGTGAAATGTTCCAAATAATGCTTTTTATCAGATGTGATAGTGTCGTTCCATTCGTTGGTGAGTCCAAACGAAACTGGGTTCACTCCTTGCTGAGCAATAGCACGCTGATGAAGCGCTTGGATTGCCCTTTGATGTTCGTGCAGATCTTCAGGAGAGACTCTCTTGCGGACTTTCCTGTCCGGGAAATTTCGTTCCCGCAGGTTGGTTTGCAAGGCATGTCCCGCGACATAAACTGCAGGTTGCTGGAATAAAACTCGCTCTGCAAATCTGTGGAGATGCACTGTCCACTCAGCAAACATATGACTGTGTGACAGTTGATTCCTGAGTCGCGCTTCTGTTTGATGAAGGCTTCCATTGGTATGCCACAATCGCAACAGACTGTAGTTGGAAGGCCAATCAAGTGGGCACAGTGTGGCTGTTTCTTTCCACTTTTCAGGTGTAAGCCCTACTTGAGAGGGTATGATCACTTCCAGAGTAGTGCGATTCGGTCCCAACGGTTGAAGACCTCGCATCATATGGTTCAACGAGCCCTGTGGTATATCCATGGATGAACTCCTGGAAACATCCAGCCATTTGAAAGTCTTCATCCAATCCAAGGCGAAAACCAGGCATGTTTTTGGCAGCAAATTTAACTGCCTGGAGTAGCTGCTTTGTTCCCTCCACTGGAGTCTCGTCACAGGAACGTTTCGGGCACGTGATGTTGATTTCTTGTGGTTTCTGCGCATTCTCAGGCGCATTCTCGAGAAGTTTGGGAGCAATTTTGCTGGCCCAGCTAGCCGGGAACCATGCCAGTAGGGCAGAGGCACCACTCGTAAGGTCCACTAACCCAGTAGTGCGTCGATGAGGCCGATCTGTGACCAGGACTTTAACTGGGTCACTCGGCGCTCGACTTCGATTCACCTCAGAGCTCTCTTGGGCCGAGCCAATGAGTTCAGACAGGATGGGCCGAAACCAGTAAGTGGCACACAACAAGCATTCAGTTTCTGGAGTCACCATGGATTCAGCCAATCTCATCAGCGAGCTCATCGCCTGGGCGAGCTTCTCTGCCAGTCGAATTGTGAGAGCTCTTGCCGTCTGCTGGAGGACATCCTCCACACTGGCAATTTGCCCGCGCAACACAGTTCACAGGCCACACTCAGCAAGATGCGCGCAAACTTTTCTTGGATGGCAGTCAAAGACAACGTCAATCTCGCCTGCAGCCACAGCGACGGGAGAATTCCAAGGTTTTCGGGTATGCAAAAAGGTTTCCGTTAGGTTGGACATTAGCAATCAGAATTGCGAGCTGGTCAGCTGCACTCGCGATCTCGTCTTCAGAGGATCTTCAGCTGCATCAGGTATGGGTGACCACGCAACTGTAGGGTCTTCTGGATCGCTCTCGCCATCGGTAGAGGCTGCTTCCTCATCCGAGGAGGGGTCGTTCACTGTGTCTCCTGCACCCTCAGGGCTTGCGAGTTTCATAGACCTGGATCAAATTGGCAATCCAATGTGGCCAAAAGGTCCGGCTGCAACCGATGGGCATCGAAGTAATGGATACCCGGGATTACGACAAGTTGTCGATCCTGTATACCCACGTGAAGGAAGACTTTGTGGCCTCTATGTCGATGAACAAGTGCTGCGAGGTTGCTCCCTGTTGCAAGTTGCGATAATAATTCTTCAGGTAGGTGCAGAAGGCAACCACATCTTCAACAGCAGCTCTTAGATCTTTGGGTGCATTCCACAGTACTGTACGGAAACCTCCTTGTGCCACAGTGGCCTCATGTGGCACGAAGTGTCCAATGTAGATGTGATTGGGCTCGTGAAGGACTAATTCAGGGTAGCGAACAGCAACGATCGCTTGGTACGTCAGCATTGAGACCCGTGAGCTGTTAGGGAGAATGATACCCCATCAATGAGGACCACATCGCCCGGCTGCTTCAAGGGTTGTGGTGCACTCAGGACTCCAAACTTCTCTGGTGCTGTGGCAATCAGCAGGACTGCTAGAGCTGCTGCAATCAGGCTGCTGTGTGCATCCAACGAGATTCGGCAGTGGAGCACCCGCTTTAGGGCGACAGGCAGCTCGGAGTCTTGCGGAGTGGATGTCCATGGGCCACTATGCGGCGTATTTGCAAGTCTCAGCAGTTTATAGAGATCTGACTCCGGATCTTGGCTCGCATCAGGCCAAAGTTGAGCTACAAGGGCTGCCATTCGTGCCGGCGGAAGATAGTCTCTTGGCTTCTCAAGCGCTCGGAGCCCTAACGGCCGTTGCAACAGTTTCCGTCGATTGACAGCCGCTGCTCGGCCTTTGGACAGCCCTCCTGGTGTTTGCCTGTGATCTCCAATGAAGACTGTAAGGGTTGGTTGTTTGAATGGCAGCAAGAGCTGCAATTTCATGGTAATTGCCATACTGTTGACTTTCATCCATGAAAGCAAGCCAGGTGCGAGAGATCCAATGGCTAAAAGAGGAATAGCGCATCGCCATTTCCGCCGTGGCTGAGCCACCTGTTGCAATGAGTACATTCTTGTGAGCGATAATTCTACTGCGGTCACTGCAGCGGAAGTCAATTTTGGAGGCATATGCGTCTCCTTTGCCTTCCTCCATGCGACCAATTAGCCTGCCAAAGTTCCAGACTGTGGGGGGCGCAAGGTCACTTAACTGATCTGCACTGCTTTAGCAGCTACATTTTCTTTCGTATAGATGATCGCGACAAAGTCCTTGAGTTCGCAGCTCAGGGCAATGAGCAAGACTGCAAGGGATCGCGTTTTGCCAGCACCAAAGACCTCTGCAATACATAAGTCAGATCTTCCTGTCAAAATGGCCAACAACAGTGCAATTGAGACAGTCAGAATATGTCCACCGTGGGCTGCTAGTGGAAGTGGACGCTCACGGTAATAACTGTCATGGGCCCCTTCCATCGTGATTGCGGCTGGTGTCAAAAACCGGCTCAAGATTCTGACTAATGCATCGGTCAGCTGCGTTTTGCGCTCGCTAGCCATGCGGCGAACAGGTATATGCGGCTGCACGATGCCCATTGCCAATGGTAGGCGCGACTGGTTAGCTTGTGCAAACACTAAGAGTTCATGGCGGCTGCGTGTGTCTCCCAGAAAGGCTAGCTCCTCCCACACTACGGCCATGGACACATGGTCTTCGATGGGTTTCTTCGGCCAGTCCTGTGCTGGATCAAAGTAACTCATTGTTTTGAGATACTGGTCCAAAAGTCGCCCACAAAAGGTCCGAGCAATGGGTAGCGAGACGACAACAAGCTCAAGCAACTTAGGGGCAATGCGCTTGAGCGCTCGCTGAGCAGGGTTCTTGCTGGTTCCGCTAGGCATCACCTTTTCATGTACCAGTAATATAACACACCGCTGCTGAGTGTCTGGCAACTGGAGTACTCCCAGTAGTGCTCTGCCCGCCATCACGTTGGCTTCCAAGTTGCCTAGATTCCCAGCTTCACAGAGAGCACGCGGCGAGGTCGTTGGAACTTCCGAAGGTGCACTAAAGAGCAGGAGCGGGGCAACCGTCAGTATGTAGGTGAATGACATGAAAGCCAGCATACGCCTCATATTGGTAGGTAACCTGTAACCGTGTTCCCGTTTGTCCTCGCTTCTTCTGCTGAGCTAGTTCTACACTAACCCAGGGCTGGAGATGTTGGAGCTGCCGTCCCGCATGATAAGCGTCTAGTTGCGGAAGCACCATGTCCAGTAGGAAGATGAGGGTACGTAATGAAAAACCACGCAGGAATTCCGCCAGTAGGTTGCGAACCAGCAACCCTCCCTCATCATGGGATCCTCCCGGTGTAGGAATCATCGCAATCAGAGCTGCTTGTAGTTCAGCTTCCGTATCAGGCTGACCATCCCGAATGTCCCGTCCGACAATGGGTACTGTTTGTAGCTCAGTGTTCCCCTCTCCCGCTGCTACTAACAGAGCACTTAGAGTCGTCTTGAGGTGTTCAGGAAGGTCAAAGCTAACCCACGAAAGTACACGCAGCAATCCCTCGCACCGCACTCCATGAGGAATGACTTGAGGGGTGGTGATTTGCAATCGTTGGATTTCATGGACTCCTTCATCAAGGTCAATGAAAAGCAAGTGGCCATAGGAGTGTTTGGCACGCCCACTCCATGTGGGGTGCCCTTCTATAAGAACAACCTGATAATTGAATTCTGTCAAGGAGTCAGGTTTCCACACACATAGCCGGTCTTCCAGACAATGCACCAGTGTGACTCTGCGTTCGCCCGTGGCAAGTCGCATCATCTCTGGCGGCGTCGCAATCGCAGCAACTTTGGTGAGGCCAGGGAACGCAGCGAATTCACTCAGGATCTCGTGGACTGCAAGGCCCGTATAGGACCCTGCCGAGAAACCATAAACGTTGATGTCCCTGACACCTCCTGTATCCGCTGTCGTGACTAAGTGTGGAAAACACGACTTCAGAAATAGATGTTTCCCTTGCGGATGGTAGCAACGAAAGATCTGCATAATTGCTGTTGCGCTTGGTACCTTTGGGCTCCCATGTAGGGCGCACCCTGGGGCGGTACCCTTTCCACCACAAAGGACGTACACGGTCTCCCGGTGTATGCGCTCGCCAAAAAGGCGGCAACCCGCAGAAGCAAGCAACACCAGACCGTTAATGTCTTTGTCCAATGTGGCCTGCGAAGGTTCCCACATGAGGTATTTCGGTGGGTTGGTTTCTTGTCCACCTTATAACCTCCCCCTTTTAAGGGTGTGGTCCCAACGCAGCACAGCTCGATCCCTGGTGTAGGACCTTACTGTGGCCTGACTGTACATTAAGCCGAGGTACTTCTGCCAGAACCTCGACCGCTGGGTGACCCAGTCGATAGCGATCCCACCCCTCCATGTGACACATACCCGAAAGCATGGGAACACACGAAGGAGGTCCAGGTTACCCCAGACACCGTGACTGCCCTGGCATTCATCACGGAGGAACCGACGGTCTGATCCGTGCGGAGCATAGCAACCCGCACACGAACTTTGACCGTTAGCCAGGACACAAGCAATGGATCGGAAGTTGAAGCAGTGGTGACGTCCAATCGTGGCGGGCTAGGCCCCGTTACCCATTCATTTCCTCCGAGTCACCAAGGAGGACGTGGGACCACAATTGAACGACAACCACTACCATGTCAACAACCTACCAAAGAAGTGTACCTGACCCCCCTTTGCATAACAACAGTGGAACGAACCGCAGTCCGAACTCAGTGAGTCCACACTCAGGGGTTCACCCAACTTGCCTGACCATCCCAAAGTGAACCCACATAGAAGGGTGGGATCCACCTCCGAGTCACCAAGGAGTGGATGGCGCTGTGGCCTGTCGACCACGCAGCACAGGTTGACACGTCCGAGTCCCCAAGGACAGCACCAACCTGCCGGCTAGGGAGTGTGACGTAACCATGTCCTCTCATGGTTCCAGGTCGAGAGGTCAACGGGTACCACCCGTTGTACCCTCACTCAACAACCTTGGGACCCTCGCAGGTCCACGCTCCCTCTTCCTGGCTAGGTATCGGGGACCCCATCCCCCTACCCACCAGGTCGGGTGTGGTGGCCTGGCATGGGCTGGCCGGATATTCGCAGCCTCAATGAGGCGAATCGCTCTCGTGAGCAGCAGTTGTTGATCGGAGAACTGTTCAGGGAGGAAATCTCGCCAAGCTGTCCATCCTTCTGCAGCGGAGAGTAGCTGGTATACCGCATATTCATGCACTGTTTTGGTGAGGCCCAATTGGGTGACATGTGCTTCCCAATCATCTGTCATCGCTGCCAGGTGAGGTCAGTGTACGAGTGCTACCAGGAGACAAGATGTACCAAGCCATGGCAGTCGAGCCACAGTATATGCGGCCTGTTATTCTGCATGGGTTTGGCACCAATGCCAAGAAAAGAATGCCTAGCAGTCTCGGTGACCTTGCCCAATTCGGCTGGTTGCCGCTGGCTGCGGCTTTATTTGGTACACAAGAATGGAAGCCCCAATGGCTGCATCACAATTTCCTTCCAGTGGTTGGTCTTCGACTGCATGCCAAAGTGCCTCCTCCTCCTCTCTCCCAAGCTCAACTAATCTTGCTGTGTGGGCTGTGGCAACGGAAGGAACAATCGGAACCCTCCTGTACTGCAGGCTAAGGGTGGGAAGGGCACCTTGCTCGTAGGCAGGCCGAGCCCATTTATGGAAGTTCGGTTGTCTGCCTTGGTAGCCATCAAGGATCCTCCGTAAATGACCATGGCGCGGCCAGACTCCACAGAGCGCGCACGTTTGTGCGATGACGCAATGGGGCTTGACAGTTTGCTCTTTGCAGCTTTGTTTGCTGTGGCTGGGCGGGTTGGGTCAGTGCTCGCTAGCCAAAGTTCTTGTATCTCAAAGAGGGTCACTGGCACACAATCGCTGTCAATCAGTGCAAAATTGATGGTCGGAAAGAGGAACACACAAGCATCAAGGATGTGCGTCCCTGCCCATGTCGGGTGTACTTTATGCAGACCAGTGTCATCTGAAATGTGGACAAAGACAACTGTGGTGAGTTCTCCATATGGACCGACATAGCGTAACCGTTCTTTCCACCAAGCAGCGACCATTGGCCAATGGCTGAGTCCAGGCACAGACTTGACCTCGTCCGATTGCAAATCACGATTGTCCGTCACCAAATATACCGTATGGTAAGGCAAGAAAGCAGAGCTTTGACTAACCAGCCATCGGTACAACTTGTGCCAGTCAGGTCCAGGTACGGTTTCGCTCCCGTTGACCATTGCAATTTCGTAATCATGGCGATCAGGTTCAGCTGTCTTCTTATGGGGGTCACCAAATCGCCAGTGCTGTTCAATTGATACATTCAGCCCGTACTCAGTAGAAATGCTCTTGTGCTGTTCAAGTGCGTAGAGCAAGTCAAGGAAGCTGATGTTAGGGTTCTTCGCATACCAGGATTTCACAACTTGTTCCCTGGAAATCAGAGACATCACACTGTGTACTTCCTGAGTAGCAGAATTGGGTGTAAAAGTTATTAAGGGGGAGGGTGGGGGGTGTTGAGAATCCTGACACGTCTTTGGTCAGAAGACTCAAGCACTCCAGTCAGTCTCGAAAGTCGAAATTGATCAAATAAGGAAGAACCAACGCAAGACCGACAAACAAACAACAGCCAGAAAAGGCCAAAAGCAACACAAAACGAAGAAACAAGGGGGAGGGGGCGAGTGTTGAAAAACCTGACACGTCTTTGGCCAGGCAGTTCAAGCACCTTAACAGAAGAAAAATGGATCGAAAATCACCCAACACTCGAGAAATTAATGTACGACAACACAGCAGAGGCGGCGCACAAGGCAGTGAGGGAGCACTGAGGGAGTGAGTGAAATCAGGGGGGAAGGAAAGGACAAGAGAGGCTGGAAGCCCTGACAGTCTTTAGTCAGAGAATCCAGGCACAACAATGAAAAGGAGAAAGGGAGGGAAAGGGAGGGAGCAAACCACAAGGACGAGCCAAAGAACAAAAGAGGGGAGGAGAGAGCAACAGAAAGAGAAGGGTGGTGGAGAGAGGCGCTGGTAGCCCTGGCACGTCTTTGGCCAGAAAAACCAGACACTAAGTGGAAAGGAGGGAAAAGATGAGGTGAAAGGAGATCACGCAATGAGGGATACTATCGTGGAATAAGGTCCCAATGCACACAAGAGCAAGGTGTGATCTGTTGTATGACAAAGCAAGCCAGTAGTAATACCCTTTGCCTAATATCGATCCCTCACCGAGGTAAGGAGGCACTCTATATTTCTTTTTTCTGGAAATAAGCTGAGGCAGCAGGTCTGTCTACTGCCTCACTTTGAGCCGATAGGATCACATGGAGCGGCAGCTACATGTAACAGAACACACTATACTTGCGTAGTGAAGGACATCCTGGTTGAATGTAGAATGTGACTAATGTGTACTGCTTTTTCGTTTTCCCAGGTCACAAGCAGGCCAGAATTCAGCCTTTACCTGGTGCCAGCCTCTCACTGGGAAAGTGTTCATCTGGAGCACACAATTAGTCAACTTGGTGCAGGAATGTTCCTTCCCGGTTGAGCTCCGGGGGTGATTGCAGCTCATTTCGTATTCGTACTGGTAAATACAGTCCTTCTAGTATTCTGCGCCATCGAACCGTAGCGAAGTTTATCTGTCGAGACTGTTTGTCAACGATATGTTGGTATTTCCACACAGTTTGATTCATGATAGTGGTGGCCCTATCTGTCAACGCTGTGGGTTTCACTCGCGCCAAAGAAGATTGCTCACGTCTCATCACGTCTGTTGCGCTACAGAATTGCTGTAGCAGGTCAATGACCGTGTCTTCAGCACTCTGCGCAGCAGCAGCTTGTACAGCGTTGAAGACTTCGTTACGGGCACGGTGACCGTACCATTGCAGTGAATGGCAAAGCACGGAGGCAATCTCAATCTCCTGCCACGGGTCCGCTTGTGCATCTAGGAGCAGCTGTACATTCGTCCTGTGCCGATGGAGGACAGCAAGGAAGAGGGGTGGTAGCGCTCCTTTCACGGGCATCACCGAGGCACCAGCCTCAAGCAAAGTTTGAACAAGCTGCGAGCTGCCCAGCTCAACTGCTAATTCTGATCCAGTCTTCGCTGCAAAGGATTTGACTACCATAGCAGCCTGGTTTCCACCCTCCTGCTCAAGTTCTGGTTCTTGAGACTCCTCAGCCTCACAAGGCTCTTCACCTTCTTCAACTTCTCGAAACTTTCCTCCTTTCCCTCGACCTTTGCCACGCCCTTTGCTGCCTTTGGTCTTTGCAGCAGGCTTTGCCTTAGGCTTTGCAGAAGGCTTGGGTGTTGAGGAAGCTCCACGTGTCTTGTCCACGATAGCTGTGCGCAAGAGCTCAAGGAAGCTCTGAACTTGCCATACTCTGTGGTGATCATGAACCAAGATCAAGCCATTCGAAGTCGTCGCCTGTTTCATCTGCTCCAGCAGAGCTTTTCTGGATACTCAAGGGTTGACAATGTGGTGAAATCTCAGATTGCATTTTATGGCATTCAGGAGGCAAATGGTTTTGAGCTTTTGAGATTGCTGCGCAGAGAGTTCAGTTTGATGAGCCGTCCAGAGGCGCTGCAATACAGAGAAGCCTGCCTGAAGTACACCGTGAAGAAGAGCGAGAGGCATCTTCTCATGGATGTGCTGAGAGAGATTGGGGCTGAGATTGAAGGATTTCACTCCATGTTGGAAGCTTCACTGATTGCAGGTCAATTGGCTGATTTGCGCATCAATGAGGGAGATCAATTTTTGCTATATCTGAGAAATTTTCTAGAGAAGGTGGCAGAATATGTTCAACTCCACTGTGGTGCCACTACTGTTGCCAGGGTTTGGGAGTCTGTGGTCGCGTACCACACCAGAATGAGACTCACCAATGACCTGGACAGCAGAGTTCATGTGGCAACAGGGCCAAAGCAAGGTTCTGAAGGTGTCACTTGCAACAACTGCGGCAAACGAGGACACTTTGCTCGTGATTGCCCACAGCCTGTGAAATGCAGCCATTGCGGTAAGTCAGGTCATGCAGCTAAGGACTGCTGGGCCAAGGATCCCAGCAAACGACAGCCACGATGCAAACTTTCTAACCAACCCTTGAAACCAGACAGCTCTTTTGACCTTATACTCCAAGACTTCCAGTCTGGCAAGGGTGCTGCTGGAATCCACTTGGTATCCATACGTTCACTTCCTTGTCCTTGACTTCCTGGGACCTGAGCTTGGGGCACTGGCCCTTGAGCTCCAGGCAGTGGAGGGACTGCACCTGCTCTGCGCTGTACGTGACAGAAAGTCCACCATGGATTGGGTCAGCAACATTTGCTGTCGAAGTACTTGCATCATCAGTGGATCTTGGCTCACAGGAACTCCTACAGGAACTCCTCCTGGACCTCCTCCTGGACCACTACTGGTGTCCAGAAAACCAGGCGGCATTGCAAACGTAACTCCACTGGCTGGTGTGCTCTGTGATGTTGATGGGCCTGCAGACTGGCCTGTCGATTGGCCTGTCTGCCAGGTACCAGAGGATAAAAAACTTCCATCTGATCTTCCACTCACACCTGCATTGAAACTCAGCCATGGTGCTGTGCCTGCCCATGGGTCACCACTTCCTCGTAGAGGATCTCCCATGTGGTACATAGGTGTTGTTCCTGCATTGACAGCCCCATCATTTCCTGAGACCATTCCTGCAGGAGCACTGGACGCACTTCCTTGACTCACAGTGCTGTCTGGCGCCGTACTTGGACTCATTGGCACAGGTCCAGACATCTTCTCAGGTTAAGATCTCTTAAGATCTCTTCTAAAACCTTCTCAACTGTCCAGTGTCGATCTTTCACAGATCACAGCAACCTCTCTTAGCTTTTTTTCCGTCCAACGCCGTATGGCTTCCGCTAGACAGCAACCTCTCTTAGCGTCTGTCCCTCTCCCTCAGGATCACTGGGGCTCCGCTACCATGTGAAAACACGAGAGCGGCGTGGCAGCTCTTTTTCACAGCTCGGACTTGAGCCAAACCGCACAGGTTTGACAGCTCAGTCACTCTTCTTCTTAGAAGAGTCGTGCAGAGTAAAACGCAGTGACACTCAAACGTTCTCAAACTTCTCAAACTACTTCTCAAGCTTAAAAAACGTTCCAGCTTCTCCAAATAAAACGTCTTCAGCTCAAACTCACAAATAACCTACAAAACTCCTACCAAATAAGTTCACAACATCAAGTTCCTAAGACATGGGTCAAACAACATCCAAAAACACCAAAAACCACAAAAACAAACGAAAATCCACATCGTTCCAAGATATATATATTTTTTTCCGTCCAACGCCGTATGGCTTCCGCCAGTCCACATCGTTCCAAGATAGGTTCAAAGATGTTCAAGTAGGTTCAAGGTGGTTCAGTACACTGTACATCCTCTCACCAAACTTTCACATGTTGCCCATCTTTGCCAAAGCACTATGTTGTTTGAAATTGTTTGGGTGTTGTTGTCGTGGGCTTTTTCTACAGGACTGATGTTGCCACTGATCTAACTCAGTGAATTTGCAAAATGCAATTGCAACTGCCCAAAATTGAGGATTGGGTTTGTACATATGAAAACACAGCAGATCGAGGGTGTGGTCATGGCATGGCTTTCTCCAATTGGAACGTGACAAGGAAATAGGACTATGTATCGGTCCTCTACCAGTTGACTTTTGCGGCCCTACAGCTTGGGCCCTGCGTGAATTAGATAATTAATTTCACATGCAACATGATTGGAAACATGTTGAACGACCTGGCGGAAGCCATACGGCGTTGGACGGAAAAAAAATGGCATGGCTTTCTCCAATAGAATGCGCAGCAGAGACATATTTTCAAAGTATGCCTGGAGTTTGTACATGTGAAAACACAGCGCATCGAAAAGACGCAGACATTAACAAGGTTTGTTTTGGAGTTTGTACATATGAAAACACAGCAGAAGGAAGAGGAACAAAGCATGCAAACAAAAACGCCCGGTAAAGAACAGATGATCAAGACGCACGGGAGGCAGGCGACCCGAATAGCTCAGTCGGTATGGCGTTGGTCTTGCCAGCGCTGACAGACTGCCGGTGGTGGTTCGAATCCCTGCTGGTCCACTTGGAAGTCTCAAGTGCGACCCGCTGAAAGGCAACGGGCGCCGACCACAAAAAAAAGACGCACGGGAGGCGAGGTGCATGCAGATCCGCCTGCATTGTGAAAGTTTGGTGAGAGGATGTACAGTGTACTGAACCACCTTGAACCTCTTGAACATCTTTAAACCTATCTTGGAACAATGCATGTGCATGTGAACAGTTAGGTAACCATTTTAAGTTTGTAGGAACCGATCTGTGAACTATGGAACCATAGGAACCTATAGGAACCGTAGGAACCAATTTGGAACCAAATGGAACCAGTTTGTGCATAGAAGAGCTTGGAGATGGATTTTCGTTTGTTTTTGTGGTTTTTGGTGTTTTTGGATGTTGTTTGACCCATGTCTTAGGAACTTGATGTTGTGAACTTATTTGGTAGAGTTTCAGGTTATTTGTGAGTTTGAGCTGAAGACGTTTTATTTGGAGAAGCTGGAAGAAGTTTTTGAAGCTTGAGAACTCTTTCGAAGTAGTTTGAGAAGTTTGAGAAGTTTGAGAAGTTGAGAACGTTTGAGTACCCGGTGATGGCAGATGCTGCGCCAACAGATGTTGCTCACCCAAGCGGTGATGGATCTGCTC